>JAFMOC010000484.1:155000-157500 GCA_019802505.1 Corydoras sp. C115
CCGTTTAAATAGCAACCCGCCAAAGTCAGAGCGCCACCTGGATCTTAAAGGGAAACGGCGAGGGACGCGCCAATTGGTTTATTCCCACGTTCCAAACACATGCTGATTGCCCCAATGTCTCCATCACTTGAGGGTTGAGTCCAGTGCACCGTGGAAATAGCAACCCACCAAAGTCAGAGCGCCACCTGGATCTTTAAAGGGAACGACGAGGGACACGCTGATTGGTTTATTGGACGTTACAACATGTTAGAACCTTGTGAGAACACCGTCCCGGGTTTGATTCCAGGTTTAGGTTTATACGAGCACATGGTGTGGGGAGTTGGCATGTTCTCCCCATGACCATGTGGGTTTACTTTGGGATCTCAGGGTTTCTTCCAACATTCCAAACACATGCTGAAGGGTTCTGTAGAGGGGCAAATTGCCCCAATGTCTCCATCACTTGAGGGTTGAGTCCAGTGCACCGTGAAAATAGCAACCCGCCAAAGTCGGAGCGCCACCTGGATCTGAAAGGGGACGGCGAGGGACACGCCGATTGGTTTATCGGACGTTACAACATGTTAGAACCTCGTGAGAACACGGTCCCGGGTTTGATTCCAGATTTAGGTTTATACGAGCGCTTGGTGTGGGGAGTTGGCATGTTCTCCCCATGACCATGTGGGTTTGCTTTGGGATCTCGGGTTTCTTTTCACGTTCCAAACACATGCTGAAGGGTTCAGTAGAGGGGCAAATTGCCCCAATGACTCCATCACTTGATGGTTGAGTCCAGGTAGCTGCACCGTGGCAATAGCAACCCGCCAAAGTCAGAGCGCCACCTGGATCTTAAAGGGGACGGCGAGGGACACGCTGATTGGTTGCTGTTGCATGTTAAGACACCCACGAATCATTAAGAGGAGGGGGCAATTGGGCCTAGGGACCTTGACCAAGTGCACTTCAGCCATAGTACTTGTTGGGACTTAAGTGTCTTGTTTCAGGCGGTCGACTCCGGCATGAGCACTTGTTTCCCAGCATGCCACGCCCGTTAACGGCATTATTTTAATATGTTAATATTTTAATTGTATGCCACGCCCGTTAACGGCATTATTTTAATATGTTAATATTTTAATTGTATGCCACGCCCGTTAACGGCATTATTTTAATATGTTAATATTTTAATTGTATGCCACGCCCGTTAACGGCATTATTTTAATATGTTAATATTTTAATTGTATGCCACGCCCGTTAACGGCATTATTTTAATATGTTAATATTTTAATTGTATGCCACGCCCGTTAACGGCATTATTTTAATATGTTAATATTTTAATTGTATGCCACGCCCGTTAATGGCATTATTTTAATGTTAATATTTTAATTGTATGCCACGCCCGTTAACGGCATTATTTTAATATGTTAATATTTTAATTGTATGCCACGCCCGTTAACATCATTATTTTAATATGTTAATATTTTAATTGTATGCCACGCCCGTTAATGGCATTATTTTAATGTTAATATTTTAATTGTATGCCACGCCCGTTAACGGCATTATTTTAATGTTAATATTTTAATTGTATGCCACGCCCATTAATGGCATTATTTTAATGTTAATATTTTAATTGTATGCCACGCCCGTTAACGGCATTATTATATTATTTTATTGTGCTTGCTTTCTTACCAATGATGATCCCGACCTCGCAGCGCTGGTCATCAAAGCCACAGGTCATCATGGTTCCCACCGTGTCGTTAACGACAGCCATGATGTCCGCTTCATAGTCCTGCCGAAAGAATAGCGACTCTCCGTGAAACGTGACAATTTAACGATTTAACGTATTCATCGCCAACGTCCCGTAGAACTCACCCCTCGCTTCTTAATGGCCTTGTTCAGGAGTTTGACCACATCCATCCCCTCCACTCCACTGGCTTTAAAACGCTTCGTCCAGGTCAGAAGAACAGCCTTCAGAACAGAACGGAACCGAGATTTAACCTTTAAATTTGGAGAACTCTTCAGCTGTGGGGGGGGGGGGCAATCTTGGTTTACGTTTGGAGAACACCTCAGCTGTGAGCTCAGGTTCTTGTTTGGTGGGAACATCCATCCAGCATCCTCCCCTTAATCCTATACCGGGGGGGGGGGGGGGGGGGGGGGGGGGGGGGGAGTGTTCCCCATGCCCATCATGGGGAGAACGTTTTGGAGAACATGGGCAGATACACCCAGCACAGGACGCCAGTCCATCACTTTGTACACACACTCACTCACACAGACCAACACACTCTATATGGGGCAATTTGGAGAATTCAATTGACCTTGATCCGTCTTTTTCGGACTGTGGGAGGAAAGCGGAGAACCCGGAGGAAACCCACGTGGACACGGGGAGAACATCACCGCGCCATTTATCTTATCTCATTATCCATTCATTAATTATGTTCGATATGATCCATGTTTTTTGGCTTTAGGAAACCGGAGAACCTAGGGAAACCCACGTGGGGACATGGGGAGGTGCTATTTATCCCCCATCCAGGCCCAT
>JAFMOC010000484.1:162500-175000 GCA_019802505.1 Corydoras sp. C115
GCCCGAAACGTTCTCCCCTGGATGAGCATGGGGAACCCCCCCCACGACCATAATAGAGGATAAAGCAGGAGATAATGGATGGGTGGCTTAGTGGTTTGGCATGTTCTCCTCTCAGCGCTGGGAATTCCTGGTTCGAACCCCGACCTGGGTGGAGTTTGCAGGTCCTCCCCGTGTCCGCGTGGGTTTCCTCCGGGTTCTCCGGTTTCCTCCCACAGTCCAAAAACATGGATCAAGTTCAATTGAGTTCTCCAAATTGCCCCATATAGAGTGTGTGTGTGAATGAGTGTAGGTACAGTGATAGATTGCCCCCCTGTACTGGGTGTATCTGCCCAGCGCCCGAAACGTTTTCCCCTGCAGAGCGCTGGGGATTCCCGGTTCGAATCCCCACCTGGGTGGAGTTTGCATGTTCTCCCCGTGTCCGCGTGGGTTTCCTCCGGGTTCTCCGGTTTCCTCCCACAGTCCAAAAACATGGATCAAGGTCAATTGGGTTCTTCAAATTGCCCCATATAGAAAGTGTGTGTGTGAGTGAGTGTGTGTCCAGTCATAGCTGTCCTGGGTGTATCTGCCCAGCGCCCGAGACGTTCTCCCCTGGATGGGTATGGGGAACCCCCCCCCCCCCCCACGACCCTAATAGAGGATAAAGCAGAAGATAACAGATGGGACGGTTGCCCTCGTACCCGAGCCGTCGGGGATGGACCTGACGAAGGTGGGCAGCATCTTGACGGTGGCGGTGGCGTTGGTGTCTCGCGCCAGCCCCTTGTCCAGCTCCATCCGGAACCGGCTCATGATGTCCCGCAGCGTCTCATCGGAGAACCGCATGGAGTACAGATACTTATCGATCTAGAACAGAGGACAGAGACGAGGGGTTAAAGAACACGGACTGGCTTTAGGTGGCCACATCACGGTAATGAATTCAAGGTGAATTGGCTGCTCCAAATTGCCCCTATATAGTATGTGTGTGAGTGAGGGTGTGCCCAGTGATAGATTGCCCCCCTGTCCTGGGTGTATCTGCCCAGCGCCCGAAACGTTCTCCCCCTCCCCCCCTAGAACATCCGCCTCTCAGCGCTGGGGATTCCCGGATCGACTCCCAATCTGGGTGGTGTTTCCATGTTCTCCCTGTGTCCACGTGGGTTTCCTCCGGGTTCTCCAGTTTCCTTCCACAATCCAAAAACATGGATCAAGGTCAATTGAGTTCTCCAAATTGCCCCATATAGAGTGTGTCTGTGTAAGTGTGTGTGTGTCCAGTGATAGATTGCCCCCCTGTCCTGGGTGTATCTGCCCGAAACGTTCTCCCCTGTATGGGCATGGGGAACCCCCCTTCTACGTTTTGTTTTGTGGGTGGCATGGTGGTGTAGTGGCTAAAACATCTGGGTGGAGTTTGCATGTTCTCCCTGTATCTGTGTGGGTATTTCTCCGCATTCTCCGGTTTCCGCCCACAGTCCAAAAACGTGGATTCAAGGAGAATTGGCTGCTCCAAATTGCCCCATGTAGTGTTTGTCTGTAAATGTGTCAGTGTGAGTGAGCCCTGTTCCGGGTGTATCTGCCCTGTAAAATCCCAAATCCCAATCTGGATGGAGTTTGCATGTTCTCCCCGTGTCCGCATGGGTTTCTTCCGGGTTCTCCGGTTTCCTCCCACAGTCCAAAAAACATGGATCAAGGTCATTCGAATTCTCCAAGTTGCCCCATATAGAGTGTGTGTCCAGTGAGTGAGTGAGTGTGTGTCCAGTGATAGATTGCCCCCCCCCTGTCTTGGGTGTATCTGCCCAGCGCCCGAAACGTTCTCCCCTGGATGGGCATGGGGAACCCCCCTCCACCCACCCCCCCTATAATATATGAATGGATGGAAGAAATTGCCCCTATATAGTGTGTGAATGTGTGTATGCGTGGCTGTGTGAGTGAGTGTGTGTCCAGTGATAGATTGCCCCCCCTGTCCTGGGTGTATCTGCCCAGCGCCCGAAACGTTCTCTCCTGGATGGGCATGGGGAACCCCCCCCCCCCCCGGACCGGGGGGAACCGGTGTCTCACGTCGAAAGCCGACGGTGCGGCGAACGCGCGGACGCAGATTTAGTGTCCAGATATTGAAACCTATCCCTGCAGTCCGGTCACCCTGTGTCCACTACGTTCCCGTCTTCGGTCGTTTTTTCGCTGACTCATGGCATCTCTGTAGTCGGAGGAGGGGCGTGTCCGACGGTCCCGGTTGCCATGGCAGGCAGGCAGAGGGCGCCGCCGAAAGGAACTCAATTTCCCCGAACAGAGGGACACGGCGCCGGTCCTCTCAACAGCAGGACAGGACTCCGGATCAGGACGGCGGGACTTTTATTATGACGGTGGATCGTGATTCACTGAGTGCTTTTAACTGCGTTGGGTGGGGAGTGGGGGAGGGAGGGGTGGAGGGAGGGGGAGGGGGGGAGGGGGGTGTACAGGATGCGATTGCACAATGGGAGGAGGAAACAGGAAGTTGCGTGCGCTCTCGCAAGAACATGAAATCAACGTGGAACTGTGGGGCATTCATTCATTCATTCATCTGTATTACGGTCATTCAGGGGTCAGGGTGGGGGGTGGGGGGGTGTGTTACGATTTAGGAACGAATTAAAATCAACATTCATTCATTATCTTCAGCTTTATCCTCTAATAGGGTCGCGGGGGGGGGGGGGGGGGGGTTCCCCATGTCCATCCAGGGGAGAACGTTTCGAGCGCTGGGCAGATACACCCAGCACAGGACGCCAGTCCATCACTTTGTACACACACTCACTCACACACACAAACACACTCTATATGGGGCAATTTGGAGAACTCAATTGACCTTGATCCATGTTTTTTTGGACGGTGGGAGGAAACCGGAGAACCCGGAGGAAACCCACGCGGACACGGGAGAACATGGAAACTCCACCCAGGTGGGGGTTCGAACCGGGAATCCCTAGCGCTGAGAGGAGAACATGCTAAACCACTAAGCCACCAACCTTCCCCAAAGTCTTCCAACAATATTAGAGGCATCACTGTCTTCTGCCGTTTAAATAGCAACGCTGCGTGTGAATATACCCCCCCGATGGGCGTGGCCGTCTCGTAACGAGGCGTGTTCTGTACGTTTCTCGGCTGAACACACCCTCTCCAGACGTGGACGGTCAGACGTGGGTCTCTATCTGGTTAGGTGGTGGAACATCGACACAGACGCCGCGTGTCCAACGCCGCGGAACACCGAGACCGACGGAACGCTATTAAATCTGAGTGCATTTGTACAGAGAACACAGATCCATAGAACACACTATACTGTGGGTTCTCCATCCACACTCACATGGAGAACCTCATGGAGCAGCAACGCCTCGAGTCCAGCTATCTGCACCGTGAAAATAGCAACCCGCCAAAGTCAGAGCGCCACCTGGATCTTAAAGGGGGCGGCGAGGGACACGCTGATTGGTTTATTGCACGTTATAACATGTTAGAACCTCGTGAGAACACGGTCCCGGGTTTGATTCCAGGTTTAGGTTTATACAAGCACATGGGGTGGGGAGTTGGCATGTTCTCCCCATGACCATGTGGGTTTACTTTGGGATCTCGGGTTTCTTCCCACGTTCCAAACACATGCTGAAAGGTTCTGTAGAGGGGCAAATTGCCCCAATGTCTCCATCACTTGAGAGTCGAGTCCAGGTAGCTGCACCGTGAAAATAGCAACCTGCCAAAGTCAGAGCGCCCCCTGGATTTTAAAGGGGACGGTGAGGGACACGCTGATTGGTTTATTGAACGTTAACACAGCCACGTATCATTAAGAGGATTAGAACGTGGCATTTATGGCGTAATGTTCTCGTCGCTATGACATCACAGACACACTGACACGCCCGAAATCCAGCTGCGCAGCTGTCAGCGTTGACGGCTCGTAAAAATCGGACCCAGCATGTTCAAATAAAGAACATGCCAATTTTCAGCGTGTCTAGTCCCTTCCCTTAGGCACATAGATCGTTAGTAGAACCTCTGACCGGTGCACTAATTACCTTTAATTACTATTCAGTGCCCTGGTTACCTTCAAAGGCATGATGGGAAACGATAAGGACCCGTAAGCAGACGTGAGACTGAAGGTCTGAGAAGGCGGAGCAGAACCCTCTCTGAATACAGAACAGGAGGGACGGGAGGACGGAACCCAACAGGAATACAAATAAACACTGATATGCTGAGACAGCTTAGAACCCAGTCCAGCGTGTTGCGTGTTGTCCACCTGGGTTCCGCGCTGTGACAGCTGGGTTCCGGGTCCGAGCCCCCTCTGTCCGTCCAACAAGGTTCTACAAGGTCAAGGTCCCTGACCCCAATTGCCCCCTCCTCTTAATGATACGTGGCTGTGTTAACAAACAATAAACCAATCAGCGTGTCCCTCCCCGTTCCCCTTTAAGATCCAGGTGGCGCTCTGACTTTGGCGGGTTGCTATTTTCACGGTGCAGCTAGCTGGACTCGAGGCGTTGCTGCTCCATGAGGTTCTCCATGTGAGTGTGGATGGAGAACCCACAGTATAGTGTGTTCTATGGATCTGTGTTCTCTGTACAAATGCACTCAGATTTAATAGCGTTCCGTCGGTCTCGGCGTTCCGTGGCGTTGGACACGTGGTCGATGATCCACCACCTAACCAGATAGAGACCAGATAGAGCCGAGAAACGTACAGAACACGCCTCGTTACGAGACGGCCACGCCCATCGGGGGGGTATATTCACATACAGCGTTGCTATTTAAACGGCAGAAGACAGTGATGCCTCTAATATTGTGGGAAGACTTTGGGGATGGTTGGCGGCACGGTGGCTTAGTGGTTTGGTATGTTCTCCTCTTTGCTCTAGGGGTTCCCAGGTCGAATCCACATCTAAGTGGAGTTTCCATGTCCTCCCCGTGTCCGTGTGGGTTTCCTCCGGGTTCCCCGGTTTCCTCCCACTGTCCAAAAAACCATGGCTTCAAGGTCAATTGAGTACAACAAAAATTGCCCCATATAGAGTGTGTGTGTCTAATGATAGATTGGCGTTCCCCCACTCCCGCGACCCTAGTAGAGGATAAAGCGGAAGATAATGGATGGACGGATGGAATTTGGGGAAGGCCCATCATGACCGGTTCTAACATGACCTAGCGTTCTAGAGCGGGCCGCCTGAAGGACACGGAGCGGAAAAACCTGACAGGCCTGTCCTCCAACGGACCTCGTTTTATTCGACCTCAGGGTCTGACCTAAAAAAATTAAATAAAAATAAAATACAATAAAATAAACAAAAAAATTTAATAAAATAATACACAAAATGTATAAATAAATATATATACAAAAAAATAAAATAAAACAATATACAAAAAAAAAAAATGTCCACACCAGACAATTTTTTTAGAACCGTGGAGAACCGGTTCTAGCTGCAAAAAAAAAAAGGAACCGGGTTCTCTAAAGACATATATTGAAAAGAAATCTAAATCTAAATCGTGATGTCCATGAGAGGTGAGGTATGACACTCCCGTCCCCAAAGCCATTCAGCAACGCTTCGTCCACCCGAGGAGCTGCAGACCGTTCTGCGAGCGCCGGGGAAGGGAGCGCGTCCCCCCGCTCGGCTGAAACCGGAGCCTCCGGGCCCGGCCGGGGGAGGAGGGCGATTACACTCAAGCGCTCTCCGTGCAGAGGCCTCCGACCGAGCGGAGGGACGACCTGCGTCCGCCGCACGACGTCCCGGCGCTCAAGGACACTGCACCGCGATGCCCGTGTGTGTCCGTCCCCACGTACGCCCCGTGACGTCACCGGCGGGACGCATCCCACGGCCCCGGAGGACGTCCCGGGTTCCGCGGCCTTCAGAACGGGGTGGTGGGGGACGACGGACGGGGGGGACTCACCTTTTTGACCTGGTCATCCTTCAGCTCGGTGAAGTAGTACGCCAGGAGCTGGGCGGCGATCATCCTGCGGCCGTCCGAGGGGTTGGCACCCAAAGCCTTCCCAAGCCTGTTCTGCGGGGGTCGGGTGGGGTTTTCGGATCGGGTCGGGGTCGGTCGGACGTCCTCTCTGGAGCCTGAAGGAGAACGGCGCGAGGCGGACGGGGTTCAGGCCGGCATGCGGTGGGTCGCTCGGCCGCTCGGCGATTAAGGCGCTTACAGGAGATGCGGCACGGCGCGGATGGAGGGGGGGCAGCCTGCGCAGGCCCTGCCTCCTTCCTCCCGCTCTATTGGCTCTGTTCTCGGATCGCGCTCCTCCCCCGGGCCTCCTCGCTCCTCCGCTCGTATGGGAGGAGGACTCCGTGCCGACTTCCTCGTACGCTCCGCGGGGGAGGGGCAGAGCCGGCCCCGTTCGTCGGGGGGTGGAGGGGGTTGTTTCGGGGGTTTCTGTCCGTAGCGAGCGAGCGCAGTGAAGGGCAAACCGGCGGCGGGGGAGGAGGGGGTCCTGAGCGGCGTCTCCTTGGTAACGCTGGGTCAGCGAGGCTTCCACAGGCTCTACAGACACAGATGGAGATTGTGGTTCTGTCATCACGTCCACTGGGTTCCTCTGAAGATCAGGAACCCTCAGCCAACATCTCACCTGTCCCGGGCTGGACTTAAGCCTTTAATGCGCCGTCCCGGTGTCCTCACCCGTTAAACCATTAAACCTTTAATTGTTAGAACACCTCCGGAACAACGCCACTAGAACCCTGTCGGTTCCACATCGCATCGATTCCAATCCCCCCCAACTTCTTATTTTTTTTTATTTCGGTTCTCCAAATTTTCTTATTGGGTTTCCTCCCATAGTCGGTTTCAAGGTGAATTGGCTGCTCCAAATTGCCCCTAAACAAGTAAGTACACCTGGGATCCAGGTTGGAATCCCAATCTGGCTGGAGTTTGCATGTTCTCCCCGTGTCCCTGTGGGTTCTCCAGTTTCCTCCCACAGTCCAAAAACACGGTTTGAAGGTGAATTGGCTGCTCCAAATTGCCCCTAAACAAGTAAGTATGTAAGTAAACATGGGATAAAGGTTCGAATCGCAATCTGGCTGGAGTTTGCATGTTCTCCCCGTGTCCGCGTGGATATTATTTGGGTTCACCAGTTTCCTCCACAGTCCCAACCACGGTTTCAAGGTGAGTTGGCTGCTCCAAATTGCCCCTAAACGAGTAAGTATGTAAGTACACCTGGGTTCCAGGCTCAAATACCAATCTGGGTGGAGTTTGCATGTTCTCCCCGTGTCCATGTGGATATTACTTGGGTTCACCAGTTTCCTCTTACAGTCCAAAAACACGGTTTCAAGGTGAATTGGCTGCTCCGAATTGCCCCTAAACAAGTAAGTTTTCTGTGGGTTTTCTCCAGGTTCTTTAGATTCCTTCCACAGTCCAAAAACACGGTTTCAAGGTGAGTTGGCTGCTCTTAATTGTCCCTTAGATAAGTAACTAAGTAGACCTGGGATTCAGGTTCAAATCCCGATCTGGGTGGAGTTTGCATGTTCTCCCCGTGTCCGCGTGGATTTTATTTGGGTTCTCCAGTTTCCTCCCACAGTCCAAAAACATGGTTTCAAGGTGAATTGGCTGCTACAATTGCACCTAAACAAGTAAGTAAGTAAGTACACCTGGGATCCAGGTTCGAATCCCAATCTGGGTGGAGTTTGCATGTTCTCCCCGTGTCCCTGTGGGTTTTCTCCAGGTTCTTCAGATTCTTTCCACAGTCCAAAAACACAGTTTCAAGGTGAATTGGCTGCTCCAAATTGCCCCTAAACGAGTAAGTATGTAAGTACACCTGGGTTCCAGGCTCGAATACCAATCTGGGTGGAGTTTGCATGTTCTCCCCGTGTCCATGTGGATATTACTTGGGTTCACCAGTTTCCTCTTACAGTCCAAAAACACGGTTTCAAGGTAAATTGGCTGCTCCAAATTGCCCCTAAACGAGTAAGTATGTAAGTACACCTGGGATCCAGGTTCGAATCCCGATCTGGGTGGAGTTTGCATGTTCTCCCCGTGTCCGCGTGGATTTTATTTGGGTTCTCCAGTTTCCTCCCACAGTCCAAAAACATGGTTTCAAGGTGAATTGGCTGCTACAATTGCCCCTAAACAAGTAAGAATGTAAGTAAACCTGGGTTCCAGGTTTGAATCCCAATCTGGGTGGAGTTTGCATGTTCTCCCCCATCCATGTGGGTTTTCTCCAGTTTCCTCAGATTCCTTCCACAGTCCAAAATCATTGTTTCAAGGTGAATTGGCTGCTCCTACTTGCCCGCTAAATAAGTAAGTAAGTAAACCTCTGGGATTAAGTGGAAGACGATGAGATAACGAGATAATGAGATAACGAGATAAGATTTTGGGTTTGCTCGTTTGCTTCGTGCCGGCTGTAGAATTGGTATCAGAGTTCAGCAATGAATCATCTGACTCACGACTCACGACTCACGACTCTTCGTCTGACTCACTTCCTTTTCCTTCACTGTGTGAGGGTTATGCTGCCGGGGAGCGTCGGCACGGCGACACACGGTGACTCGGCAAGAACCGGCAGGGGAACCTTCAGTGGAACCGTCAGGGGAACCGTCAGGAGAACCGTGAGGGGAACCGTCAGGGGAACCTTCAGGTGAACCGTCAGGAGAACCGTCAGGGGAACCGTCAGGAGAACCGGCAGGAAAACCGGCAGGAGAACCGGCAGGGGAACCTTCAGGGGAACCGTCAGGAGAACCGTCAGGAGAACCGTCAGGAGAACCGTCAGGGGAACCAGCAGGAGAACCGGCAGGAGAACCGTCAGGGGAACCGTCAGGAGAACCGGCAGGAAAACCGGCAGGAGAACCGGCAGGAGAACCGGCAGGGGAACCTTCAGGGGAACCGTCAGGAGAACCGTCAGGAGAACCGTCAGGGGAACCAGCAGGAGAACCGGCAGGAGAACCGTCAGGGGAACCGTCAGGAGAACCGTCAGGAGAACCGTCAGGGGAACAGTCAGGGGAACCGTCAGGTGAACCATCAGGAGAACCGTCAGGGGAACCATCAGGAGAACCGTCAGGGGAACCATCAGGAGAACCTTCAGTGGAACCATCAGGGGAACCTTCAGGAGAACCGTCAGGAGAAACGTCAGGAGAACCTTCAGTGGAACCGTCAGGGGAACCGTCAGGAGAACCTTCAGTGGAACCATCAGGAGAACCATCAGGGGAACCGTCAGGGGAACCGTCAGGAGAACCGTCAGGGGAACCATCAGGAGAACCGTCAGGGGAACCGTCAGGAGAACCGTCAGGAGAACCGTCAGGGAGAACCGTCAGGGGAACCGTCAGGGGAACCGTCAGGGGAACCATAAAGGCGCAACGGAACGGTGGCACACGGTGCGAGTAACAGGTGCACGCGTCATCCAATCACAGAGCCGGACCACAGCAACAAAGACACACGACCACCGAGCAGTCAACTCTCTGGGTGGAGTTTGCATGTTCTCCCCATGTCCGCGTGGGTTTCCTCCGGGTTCTCCGGTTCACCTGCTCTAAATTGCCCCCCTGTCCTGGGTGTATCTGCCCAGAGCCCGAAACGTTCCCCCCCTGGATGGGTATGGGGAACCCCCCCCCCCACACGACCCTAGATTACAATTAAGTGTAAGGTGATAAAACATGGATTCAAGGTCAATTGAATTCTCCAAATTGCCCCATATAGAGTGAGTGTGTGTCTAGTGATAGATTGCCCGCCCCTCTGTCCTGGGTGCATCAGCCCAGAGCCCGAAACGTCCCCCTGGATGGACATGGGCAACCCCACCGCGCCCCACCCCATCGCGATTCAAGGTCAATTGAATTCTCCAAATTGCCCCATATAGAGTGAGTGTGTGTCTATTGATAGATTGGAGTCCTGTCCTGGGTGCATCAGCCCAGAACCCAAAACGTTCTCCCCTGGATGGACATGGGCAACCCCACCGCGCCCCACCCCATCGTGATTCAAGGTCAATTGAATTCTCCAAATTGCCCCATATAGAGTGAGTGTGTGTCTAGTGATAGATTGCCCCTCTGTCCTGGGTGCATCTGCCCAGAGCCCGAAACGTTCCCCCCCTGGATGGACATGGGCAACCCCACCGCGCCCCACCCCATCGCGATTCAAGGTCAATTGAATTCTCCAAATTGCCCCATATAGAGTGAGTGTGTGTCTAGTGATAGATTGCCCCTCTGTCCTGGGTGCATCAGCCCAGAGCCCGAAACGTTCCCCCCTGGATGGGTATGGGGAACCCCACCCCACCGCGCCCCACCCCATCGCGATTCAAGGTCAATTGAATTCTCCAAATTGCCCCATATAGAGTGAGTGTGTGTCTAGTGATAGATTGCCCCTCTGTCCTGGGTGCATCAGCCCAGAGCCCGAAACGTTCCCCCCCTGGATGGACATGGGCAACCCCACCGCGCCCCACCCCATCGCGATTCAAGGTCAATTGAATTCTCCAAATTGCCCCATATAGAGTGAGTGTGTGTCTAGTGATAGATTGCCCGCCCCTCTGTCCTGGGTGCATCAGCCCAGAACCCAAAACGTTCCCCCCCTGGATGGGCATGGGGACCCCCCCCCCCCCCACACCCCATCCCCATGACCCTAATAGAGGACAAAGCTGAAGATAATGGACAGATGGTCCATCAGTCTCATCAGTGTGGGTCCTTAATTAAAGGGTAAGTCGTTAAAGCCGTCAAACGGGTAACGTAAACGAGTCGCAGCGTCGGCGCCACCTACAGCGTCACAACATCAACGCAGTGACGTCACAATCTGTCCGCCAGGCTTCAGAACACGGAACAATATCGACACAAACGGCGTGAGCGCGGCGCGTTATACGTACGGGCGCAGAGCGGCCGGCCTCCCCGTCGCTGTCCATGCCTGAAGGCTCGGGGCAGATAATCCGAGTCAGGAGAACCCGTTTGCACCTTTGATTGGATTTAGCAGGTGTTCTTATGTAACGAGGCGTGACGCACCACGGCTCCGGGACGGCCTGCGCCGCCGCATAAACGCCGGCATTGTGGACGCGACGCACAATGCAAACCTTTCTTCCCCATCGGCCCAAAAAAATGTGAGAATGAGCTGATGGAGACTTCACCTGATGGACGGAACAATGGCTCTGTTCAGACGGGACACAGCGGCGGGGGCGAGAACGCGGAACGTGGCAAACTTCACTTGATGGAACTCTTCATTGAAGCCTCGGGTCCTCGCGAGGACCTATAAACACGACAACGCCAAAGTTCCACATCGAAACCCATTGGCCGTTGGTACTTGGCGGGACCGGGAATCGAACCGGCGACCTTGAGGTTGCAAGGATTGCCCCCATGTGTGTGTACATCCTTCAGTTAACACCACAATGGGGCAAACTTACCCTGAAGGAGCCTGAGGAGGTTTATGTACTCTGTCTCCACCAATAAGAGCGGAGGAAACGCCTTTATCCATCCATTATCTCCCGCTTTATCCTCTATTAGGGTCGCGGTGGGGTTCCCCATGCCCATCCAGGGGAGAACGTCTCGGGCGCTGGGCAGATAGACCCAGGACAGGGGGGCAATCTATCACTGAACCCACACTCACTCACACACACACACTCTATATGGGGCAATTTTGAGAATTCAATTGACTTGATCCATGTTTTTGGATGTGGGAGGACACCGGAGAACCCGGAGGAAACCCATGCAGACACGGGGAGGACATGGAAACTCCACCCAGATGGGGATTCGAACCGGGAATCCCTAGTTATATAGTTATATAATTATTCATTCATTCATTCATCAACTCCCACTTTATCCTCTATTAGGGTCGGGGGGGGGGGTTCCCCATGCCCATCCAGGGGAGAACGTCTCGGGCGCTGGGCAGATAGACCCAGGACAGGGGGGGGCAATCTATCACTGGACACACACTCACTCACACACACACACTCTATATGGGGCAATTTTGAGAATTCAATTGACTTGATCCATGTTTTTGGACTGTGGGAGGAAACCGGAGAACCCGGAGGAAACCCACGCGGACACGGGGAGGACATGGAAACTCCACCCAGATGGGGACTCGAACCAGGAATCCCTAGTGCTGAGAGGAGAACATGCTAAACCACTAAGCCACCGTGCCGCCTATATAATTATATAATTATATATATATATATATATTTCGGGCGCTGGACAGATACACCCACATGGTGCCAATCTATCGCTGGGCACACACTCACACACTCTATATGGGGCAATTTGGAGAACTCAATTGACCTTGATCCATGTTTTTTGGACTGTGGAAGCAAACTGGAGAACGTTGAGGAAATCAACGTGGACACGGGGAGAACATGCAAACTCCACCCAGGTTGGGATTCGAACCGGGAATCCCCAACGCTGAGGAGAACATGCCAACCACTAAGGGACTACTAAGGTGGTGGCGGCAGATACACTCAGGACAGGGTGCCAGTTCATGATTAATTAATTGAGTTCACCTTGAATGCATGTTTTTGGACTGTGGGAGGAAACCGGAGAACCCAGAGGAAACCCACAAGGACATGGGGAGGACATGCAAACTCTGGTAATCTGGCCCGACGCTGTTGGATATCTTATCTTTTTTTATTTTTATAAAAGACTGGCCCACAATTCAAGAGGGGGGAGGGCGGGGGCGGC
>JAFMOC010000484.1:180000-185000 GCA_019802505.1 Corydoras sp. C115
CTGCAGTACTGACAATCATCCACCACCCTAATAAACACACACCTAATAACACACACACCTGCACCACCATGTCAGTGTCACTGCAGCACTGACAATCATCCACCACCCCTAATAACACACACTCACACACCTGCACCACCATGTCAGTGTCCCTGCAGTACTGACAATCATCAACCACCCTAAATAACACACACTCACACACCTGCACCACCATGTCAGTGTCACTGCAGTACTGACA
Organism: Corydoras sp. C115; assembly: GCA_019802505.1. NCBI lineage: Eukaryota > Metazoa > Chordata > Actinopteri > Siluriformes > Callichthyidae > Corydoras > Corydoras sp. C115. Next base: position 180,239 of record JAFMOC010000484.1, read on the forward strand.
ATCATCCACCACCCTAATAACACACCACACACACCTGCACCACCTGCACCACCATGTACAGTGTCACCCCTCCACCCTAACTTTAACACACTCACACACCTTACCTGCACCAGTCAGTGTCACTGACAATCATCCACACACCTAATAACACACACACACACACACACCTGCACCACCATGTCAGTGTCACTGCAGTACTGACAATCATCCACCACCCTAATAACACCTGCTCTGTGGGGGTTCTGTCTGTAATTGTAGAACTATGGAAGGTGGAGCTGTTAACATAAACATCATAATAAAGTTTGCAGGTGGTTGTACTTCACTGAGGTTCCAGCAGGTGGCACCAGAAAGGTTCTCCGCTGACTCACCTCTCGATCTGCGAGAGGAACTTGGTTTCGAAGATGCCCCGGGTCTTCAGGCACTCAGTGATGCGTCCGTGGAACAGGAGCCCCCTGCTGGTGAGGTCGAGCACAACCTGCCTGACGATTTCCCCCAGATACATTCCACTGGTCATCTTCTCGAACCTGCAGACGGACGGTTCACTCAGGGTCACGACCTCACAGTGGAGCTGCGCTTTGGCATGTTCTTCCACCTTTACCTCCACCCACACCTTTACCTCCACCCCCCCCCACCTTTACCTCCACCCACACCACTCACCTTTACCTCCACCCACACCCCCCTCACCTTTACCTCCACCCCCAACCCCTTTACCTCCCCCACCCCCCTCACCTTTACCTCCACCCACACCCACACCTTTACTCCACCCACACCCCCTCACCTTTACCTCCACCCACACCCCCTCACCACCTTTACCTCCACCCACACCCCCCTCACCTTTACCTCCACCCATACCCCTCACCTTTACCTCCACCCACACACCCCCCCACCTTTACCTCCACCACCCCACCTTACCTCCACCCTCCACCCACATCCCCCCCCCACCTTTACCTCCACCCACACCCCCCACCTTTACCTCCACCCACACCCCCCTCACCTTTACCTCCACACCACACCCCCCCTCACCTTTTACCTCCAACCACAGCCACCACACCCCACCCACACCCCCCTCACCTTTACCTCCACCCACACCCCCCTCACCTTTACCTCCACCCACACCACCCCCCTCACCTTTACCTCCACCCTACACACCCCCCACCTTTACCTCCACCCACACCCCCCTCACCTTTACCTCCACCCACACCCCTCACCTTTACCTCCACCCACCCCCCCCACCCACCCCCCACCTTTACCTCCACCCACACCCCCCCCCCACCTTTACCTCCACCCACACCCCCTCACCTTTACCTCCACCCACCTTTACCTCCACCCATATCCCCGCCACCTTTACCTCCACCCACACCCCCCACCTTTACCTCCACCCATACCCCCCCACCTTTACCTCCACCCACACCCCCCACCTTTACCTCCACCCACACACCCCCCACCTTTACCTCCACCCACACCCCCTCACCTTTACCTCCACCCACACCCCCCTCACCTTTACCTCCACCCACATCCCCCCCACCTTTACCTCCACCCACACCCCCCCCCCACCTTTACCTCCACCCACACCCCCCCACCTTTACCACCACCCACAACCCCCCCACCTTTACCACCACCCACACCCCCCCACCTTTACCACCACCCACACCCCCCCACCTTTACCTCCACCCACACACCCCCCCACCTTTTACCTCCACCCCCACCACCCCCCCACCTTTACCACCACCCACACCCCCCCCAACCTTTACCACCACCCACACCTTTTACCACACCCCACCCCACCCACCTTTACCTCCACCCACACCCCCCACCACCTTTACCACCACCCACACCCCCCACCTTTACCACCACCCACACCCCCCCCCACCTTTACCACCACCCACCCCCCCACCACCCCCCCCACCTTTACCACCACCCACACACCCCCCCACCTTTACCTCCACCCACACCCCCCCCACACCACCACCCACACCCCCCCACCTTTACCTCCACCCACACCCCCCCCACCTTTACCTCCACCCACACCCCCCCACCTTTACCTCCCCCCACCCCCCCACCTTTACCACCACCCACACCCCCCCCACCTTTACCTCCACCCACACCCCCCCCACCTTTACCTCCACCCACACCCCCCCACCTTTACCTCCACCCACACCCCCCCACCTTTACCTCCACCCACACCCCCCACCTTTACCTCCACAACCCCCCACACCTCATCTTTACCTCCACCCCACCCCCCCACACTCACCTTTACCTCCACCCATACCCCCCCACCTTTACCTCCACCCACACCCCCCACCTTTTCCACCCACACCCCTCCACCCCACAACCCCCCCACCTTTACCACCACCCACACCCCCCCACCTTTACCTCCAACCACACCCCCTCACCTTTACCTCCACTCCACGCTTTTTTTTTCTAACAATCAGACACTGCCATCTAGTGGGCAAATTACAGAACACCGTTTATTAAAAAACAACTGGAATCGGCTGACTGTCCATCCATTTATTATCTTGGGAGGGAGGGGGGGGTTCCACATTGCATATAGGGGAGAACGTTTCGGGCGCTGTACAGATACACCCAGGACAGGGGGGCAATCTATCACTGGACACACACTCACTCACACAGACACACTCTATAAGGGGCAATTTGGAAGATTCGATTGACCTTGAATCCATGTTTTTGGACTGTGGGAGTAAAACGGAGAACCCGGAGGAAACCCACGCGGACACGGGGAGAACATGCAAACTGATTCATTATAAATTCGTTATTAAAATATAAATAATAAAAGTCCTGCCTCTGTTTCCCAGCGTTCAGCGAGCCTCGGTCCACGTCGCGGTCGAACTGGGTCCTAATGTCCTCCAGGTTGTCGTTGTCCCCGAAACCGCCCCACTCCGTGTTGATGCACATCTGCCCCTCGTCCCCCGGGAGCACGTCGATGTTCCTCATGTCCTCCATGTAGCACATGTTACTGCCCGTTCCTGCAGAACCCGACAGAACGGGAGAACGTTTTACAAACAAACAACCCACGCCCCGTACACACCCCATACACACCCCTCCACCTTTACCTCCACCCTCACCTCCACCCACACCCCCCCCCACCTTTACCTCCACCCACACCCCCCCACCTTTACCTCCATCCACACCCCCTCACCTTTACCTCCACCCACACACCCCCATGTTTACCTCCACCCACACCCCCCCACCTTTACCTCCACCCCCCCCATGTTTACCTCCACCCACCCCCCCACCTTTACCTCCACCCACACCCCCACCCCTTTACCTCCACCCACACCCCCCACCTTTACCTCCACCCACACCCCCCCACCTTTACCTCCACCCACACCCCCACCCCTTTACCTCCACCCACACCCCCCCCACCTTTACCTCCACCCACACCCCCACATGTTTACCTCCACCCACACCCCCCCACCTTTACCTCCACCACACCCCCCCACCTTTACCTCCACCCCCCCATGTTTACCTCTACCCACACTCCTCACCTTTAGCTCCACCCACACCCCCCACTTTTAGCTCCACCCACACCCCCTACTATTACCTCCACCCACACCCCTCCACTTTTACCTCCACTAACACCCCTTGATCCCCCTGACCTCCACCCCATTTATAAGTGATAACTTTAACTCCATCTTCCTCTTCCACCTTCAGCTCCAGTTTTGTCAAATTTGCAGAATAACGACTTCATTAGAACCACAAACTAACAGCTTAAAGGTGAAGTTCTGCTTTATCAGTTTGTTTGCAGAGGGTTTCATTGGAATGCAGACTCTGAGATAACAGCAGCAGCAGCAGAACAATGACATCATTAAACCTCAGGGTGGAGCCACAACTTCCTCTTCCTTCCAAAGGTCACTCAAAAACAGAAAAATACTGCTGTGTGTGTGTGTGTGTGTGTGTGTGAGTGTGTATGTGTGAGTGTGTGTGTATGTGTGTATGAGTGTGTGAGTGTATGTATGAGTGTGTATGAGTGTGTGTGTATATGAGTGTGTATGTGTGTGTGTGTGTGAGTATGTATGTGTGTGTGTATGTGTGTGAGTGTGGTGTTTGTGTGATTGTATGTGTATATATGTGTGTGTTAGTGTGTGTGTTTATGTATGTGTGTGTGGCTGTGTATATGTGTGTGTGTGTGTGTTTATGTTTGTATATGTGTGTGTATGTATGTGTGTGTGGCTGTGTATATGTATGTGTGTATTTATATGTGTGTGTGTGTTAGTGTGTGTGTTTATGTATGTGTGTGTATGTATGTGTGTTTGTATGTGTATGTATGTGTGTGTTAGTGTGTGTGTTTATGTATATATGTGTGTGTGTGTGTTTATGTGTGTATGTGTGAGTGTGTGTGAGTGTGTGTGTATGTGTATATATATGTGTGTGTGTATGTATGTGTGTATGTATGTATGTGTGTGTATATATGTGTGTATGTGTGTGTGTGTATATATATATGTGTATATATATGTGTGTGTGTATGTATGTGTGTGTGTGTGTGTGTGTGTGTGTGTGTATATATATGTGTGTGTGTATATGTATGTATGTATGTATGTGTGTGTATATATGTGTGTGTGTATGTATGTGTGTGTGTGTATGTATATGTGTATGTATGTATGTGTGTATATGTGTGTGTATGTGTGTGTGTGTGTGTGTATGTATGTATGTATATATGTATGTATATATGTATATATGTGTGTGTGTGTGTGTGTGTGTGTGTGTGTATGTGTGTGTGTGTGTGAGGTCTGTACCAGCGATC
>JAFMOC010000484.1:190000-198379 GCA_019802505.1 Corydoras sp. C115
ACCAGGCGCCGCACCACCTTATGGAGCCGCTTGGCGTACCTGAAAGATGAAAGATCCGGAAAGATTCGGAACATTCAATAATTAACCGATGATCTGCATTCAGCTGGGGCCAGGAGGGGGCGCCACTGTGCAGAATTAAAGGCTAAAATCATTTCTAGATTTGCCTTCATCTTCACCTTCACCTTCATCTTTACCTTCATCATCACCTCCACCTTCACCTTCACCTCCACCTTCATCTTTATCATCATCTTTACCTTCATCATCACCTCCATCATCATCTTCACCTTCATCTTCACCTTCATCTTCACCTCCACCTGCATCATCACCTCTACCTTTACCTCCACCTTCACCTTCATCTTCACCCCACCTTCACCTTAACTCCCAACTCCACCCCACCTTAATCTTCACCCCATCTCCACCTTCACCTCCATCTTCATCTTCACCTCCACCTTCATCTTTATCTTTACCCCACCTTCATCTTCATCTTCACCCCCAACTACATCCCCACCTTCATCTTCACCTCCACCTTCATCTTCACCTTCATCTTTACCCCACCTTCATCTTCATCATCATCATCTTCACCTTCATCACCTCTACCTTCACCTCCACCTTCATCTTCACCTCCATCTTCATCTTCACCTCCACCTTCATCTTCACCTCCATCTTCACCCCCAACTACACCCCACCTTCATCTTCACCTCCACCTTCATCTTCACCTTCATCTTCACCTCCATCTTCATCTCCATCTTCACCCCCAACTACACCCCACCTTCATCTTCACCTCCACCTTCATCTTCACCTTCATCATCATCTTCACCTTCATCACCTCTACCTTCACCTCCACCTTCATCTTCACTCCACCTTCACCTTAACCCCCAACTCCACCCCACCTTAATCTTCACCCCACCTTCACCCCAACCCAATCCCACCTTCATCTTCACCTCCACTTTCATCTTCACCCCCACCTTCACCCCACCTTCCATCTTCATCTTCACTCCACCTTCACCTTAACCCCCAACTCCACCCCACCTTAATCTTCACCCCACCTTCACCCCAACCCAATCCCACCTTCATCTTCACCCCACCTTCATCTTCATCTCCACCTTCACCTCCACCTTCATCTTCACCCCCACTACGAGAACCCCATCTTCATCTCTGCACCTCACCTTCATCTGTCTCCTGCTCACCTTCACGCCCCACACTACACCCCATCCTTCAACTTCAAAGCAGATGTAAACTTCAAACCAGTGGGGCAATCGTACTGCGGGTGCGTCCTGTAGACGGTTCCGTCCATCCCGACGGTGGTTCTCAGGCTCTTCAGCTTCTTGTTGTTCCGGATGCGGGTGAGGACGGCAGCCAGCGTGGCGGCGCACAGGTTGGCCGACCTGAAGGACACGACGGTGCAGACGTGCCGCACCGCCACGCAGTCGTCCTCCGAGGGACTGAGGCCGAGCTCCTCCAGGACGTCCCGCGTGTTCCTCAGGCCGTCCTTGTACCTAGAACCCGAAACACACGCCCGGGGAACACCTTACACCATATCTCAGGCCTCACTGGTGACCAGGCCTCCATGCCCTGTCTCATCCTCCGAGGGACTGAGGCCAGGACGTCCCGCGTGTTCTCAACTAGAAAACCGGGGAACACCACATGACCGGCGCGGGCGGGCACTCACTCCTCGATCAGGCAGACGTCCCGGGTTCGAAAGCGGCCCTTGGTCCGGAGGGCGTCGGAGACCCTGCCGCCGAACAGCAGCCCACATCTGGCCATCTTCAGCAGGACGAGTCTCACCAGCTCGCCCATGTACAGACCCCCCACCATCTTCTCGAACCTGAGAAGAACCGAGAAACAGGAACCCAGGATTAGTGGTTTGGCATGTTCTCCTCTCAGCGCTGGGGATTCCCGGTTCGAATCCCCATCTGGGTGGAGTTTGCATGTTCTCCCCGTGTCCGCGTGGGTTTCCTCCCGGTTCTCCGGTTTCCTCCCACAGTCCAAAAACATGGATCGAGGGCAATTGAATTCTCCGAATTGCCCCATATAGAGTGTGTTTGTGTGTGTGTGAGTGAGTGTGTGCTCAGTGATGGGGTGTCACGCTGGCTTAGTGGTGTAGCATGTTCTCCTCTCGGCGCTGGGGATTCCAGGTTCGAATCCCAATCTGGGTGGAGTTTGCATGTCCTCCCCATGTCTGCGTGGGTTTCCTCCGGGTTCTCCGGTTTCCATCCCACAGTCCAATAACATGGATCGAGGGCAATTGAATTCTCCGAATTGCCCCATATAGAGTGTGTGTGTGTGAGTGAGTGTGTGCCCAGTGATAGATTGCCAGCACCCGAAACGTTCTCCCCTGGATGGGCATGGGGAACCCTCCCCCCCCCGCGACCCTAATAGAGGATAAAGCAGAAGGTAATGGATGGACGCGTTTTTAAAAGTGAACGCTGATCGCTGAGTTATAGGATTCCGGTTTCTCTAATGATCAAACACCGCCATCTAGCGGCCAAATTACAGAACACAGTTTAGTACTTTTAATCCATCCATTATCTACTGCTTTATCCTCTATTAGGGTCGTGGGGGGGGGGGTTCCCATGCCCATCCAGGGGAGAACGTTTCTGGCGCTGGGCAGATACACCCAGGACAGGACGCCAATCTATCACTGTGCACACACTCACTCACACACACACACTATATGGGGCAATTTAGAGCTTTCAATTTACCTTGAATCCATGTTTTTGGATTTTGGGAGGAAACCGGGGGAGTCACACTGACTTAGTGGTTTAGCATGTTCTCCTCTCGGCACTGGGGATTCCCGGTTCGAATCCCAATCTGGGTGAAGTTTGCATGTCCTCCCCGTGTCCGCGTGGGTTTCCTCCGGGTTCTCCGCTTTCCTCCCACAGTCCAAAAAACATAGATCAAGGTCAATTGAATTCTCCAAATTGCCCCAAATAAAGTGTGGTGTGTGTGTGAGTGAGTGTGTCCAGTGATAGATTGCCCCCCTGTCCTGGGTGTATCTACCCAGCTCCCGAACCCCACCACCCCGACCCCGCAACCCTAGTAGAGGATAAAGCAGAAGGTAATGGATGGATGGACGCGTTTTTTAAAGTGAACGCTGATCGCTGAGTTACAGGATTCTGGTTTCTCTAACGATCAAACACCGCCATCTAGCGGCCAAATTACAGAACACGGTTTATAAACAGTGTAACAGGTTTAGTGCTCTTAATCCATCATTATCTTCCGCTATTAGGGTCGGGGGGGGGGGGGGGGGTTCCCCATGCCCATCCAGGGGAGAACGTTTGGGGCGCTGGGCAGATACACCCAGGACAGGGGGGCAATCTATCACTGGGCACACACTCACTCACACAGACACACTCTATATGGGGCAATTTAGAGCTTTCAATTTACCTTGAATCCATGTTTTTGGATTTTGGGAGGAATCTGGGGGTGTCACGCTGACTTAGTGGTTTAGCATGTTCTCCTCTCAGCGCTGGGGATTCCCGGTTCGAATCCCCATCTGGGTGGAGTTTGCATGTTCTCCCCGTCCAAAAAACATAGATCAAGGTCAATTGAATTCTTCAAATTGCCCCATATAAAGTGTGGTGTGTGTGTGAGTGAGTGTGTGTCCAGTGATAGATTGCCCCCCTGTCCTGGGTATATCTACCCAGCTCCCGAACCCCCCCACCCCGACCCCGCAACCCTAATAGAGGATAAAGCAGAAGGTAATGGATGGATGGACGCGTTTTTTAAAGTGAACGCTGATCGCTGAGTTACAGGATTCCGGTTTCTCTAACGATCAAATTGCCCCATATAAAGTGTGGTGTGTGTGTGTGAGTGAGTGTGTGTCCAGTGATAGATTGCCCCCCCTGTCCTGAGTGTATCTAGCCAGATTACAGAACACGGTTTATAAACAGTGTAACAGGTTTAGTGCTTTTAATCCATCATTATCTTCCGCTATTAAGGTCGGGGGGGGGGGGGGGGGTTCCCCATGCCCATCCAGGGGAGAACGTTTCGGGCGCTGGGCAGATACACCCAGGACAGGGGGGCAATCTATCACTGGGCACATACTCACTCACTCACACAGACACACTCTATATGGGGCAATTTAGAACAGTCAATTCACCTAGGACTGTGGTAAACCGGAGAACCCGGAGGAAACCCACGCGGACACAGGGAGGACATACGGCTCGGCCAATCGGATACTCACAGCTGTTTCCCCGGGTTGATGGACGCGGCGTCGATCTCCCGGTCGAACGGGGTGAGGACATCGTCCAGGACGCCGTCGTCCCCGAAGGCGCCCCACTCGGTGTTGACGCACATGCGTCCCTCGTCCCCCTCCACGAGGTCCATGTGCCTCATCTCCTCCATGTAGCAGGCGTTGGTCCCCGTCCCTAGAAATAACCCTTTAATGGTTGTCCTCTCGTCCATCGAGGGTTCCGTCCCGGCGTCCCGGCGTCCCGGCGGCGTCCCGGCGGCGTCCTTACCTACGATCACCCCCACCTCGCAGTGCTGGTCATCATATCCACAGGTCATCATGGTCCCCACCGTGTCGTTCACCAGCGCCAGGACGTCCACGTCCACCCCCTGCGTCCACACACACAACCCCCGCGTCAGCGTCTCCGCCGGGTTCTGCGCTCCTTCCACACCCTTAGAACCCGATCCACGGTCTCCCGTACGTCACAGGCCTCGCAGCGCCGGGGATCCGAATCAGAGTGGTTTGCATGTTCTCCCCACGTCCAAAAACATGGATTCAAGGTGAACTGAATGCTCTAAATTGCCCCATATAGAGTGTGTGTGAGTGAGTGAGTGTCCAGTGATACATTGGTGTATCTACCCAGTGTGTCCAATCCCAATCTGGGTGGAGTTTCCATGTTCTCCCCGTGTGCACGTGGGTTTCCTCCGGGTTCTACGGTTTCCTCCCACAGTCCAAAAACATAGATTCAAGGTGAACTGAATGCTCTAAATTGCCCCATATAGAGTGTAAGCGAGTGTCCAGTGATAGATTGGTGTATCTACACAGTGTGTCCAATCCCAATCTGGGTGGAGTTTGCATGTTCTCCCCGTGTCCGCGTGGGTTTCCTCCGGGTTCTACGGTTTCCTCCCACAGTCCAAAAACATGGATTCAAGGTGAACTGAATGCTCTAAATTGCCCCATATAGAGTGTGTGTGAATGAGTGTTTGTCCAGTGATACATTGGTGTGTCGAATCCCCACCTGGGTGGAGTTTGCATGTTCTCCCCGTGTCCGCGTGGGTTTCCTCCGGGTTCCCCCCACAGTCCAAAAACATGGATTCAAGGTGAACTGAATGCTCTAAATTGCCCCATATATAGCATGTGTGAGTGAGTGTTTGTCTAGTGATACATTGGTGTCCAAGTGTGTCCAATCCCAATCTGGGTGGAGTTTGCATGTTCTCCCCGTGTCCGCGTGGGTTTCCTCCGGGTTCTACGGTTTCCTCCCACAGTCCAAAAACATGGATTCAAGGTGAACTGAATGCTCCAAATTGCCCATATATAGTGTGTGTGAGTGAGTGTTTGTCCAGTGATACATTGGTGTGTCGAATCCTCACCTGGGTGGAGTTTGCATGTTCTCCCCGTGTGCACGTGGGTTTCCTCCGGGTTCTCCGGTTTCCTCCCACAGTCCAAAAACATGGATTCAAGGTGAACTGAATGCTCTAAATTGCCCCATATATAGCATGTGTGAGTGAGTGTTTGTCTAGTGATACATTGGTGTCCAAGTGTGTCCAATCCCAATCTGGGTGGAGTTTGCATGTTCTCCCCGTGTCCGCGTGGGTTTCCTCCGGGTTCTACGGTTTCCTCCCACAGTCCAAAAACATGTATTCAAGGTGAACTGAATGCTCTAAATTGCCCCATATAGAGTGTGTGTGAATGAGTGTTTGTCCAGTGATACATTGGTGTGTCGAATCCCCACCTGGGTGGAGTTTGCATGTTCTCCCCGTGTCCGCGTGGGTTTCCTCCGGGTTCCCCCCACAGTCCAATAACATGGATTCAAGGGGAATTGAATGCTCTAAATTGCCCCATATAGAGTGTGTGTGAATGAGTGTTTGTCCAGTTATACATTGGTGTATCTACCCAGTGTGTCTAATCCCAATCTGGGTGGAGTTTGCATGTTCTCCCCGTGTCCGCGTGGGTTTCCTCCGGGTTCTCCGGTTTCCTCCCACAGTCCAAAAACATGGATTCAAGGTGAACTGAATGCTCTAAATTGCCCCATATATAGTGTGTGTGAGTGAGTGTTTGTCTAGTGATAGATTGGTGTCCAAGTGTGTCCAATCCCAATCTGGGTGGAGTTTGCATGTTCTCCCCATGTCCGCGTGGGTTCCCTCCGGGTTCTACGGTTTCCTCCCACAGTCCAAAAACATAGATTCAAGGTGAACTGAATGCTCTAAATTGCCCCATATAGAGTGTGTGAGAGTGAGTGAGTGTCCAGTGATACATTGGTGTATCTACCCAGTGTGTCTAATCCCAATCTGGGTGGAGTTTGCATGTTCTCCCCGTGTCCGCGTGAGTTTCCTCCGGGTTCTACGGTTTCCTCCCACAGTCCATAAACATGGATTCAAGGTGAATTGAATGCTCTAAATTGCCCCATATAGCGTGTGTGTGTCCAGTCAGTTTCCTCCAGGTTCTCCACTTTCCTCTCACAGTCCAGAGACATGGATTCAAGGTAAATTGGCTGCTCTAAATTGCCCCTATATATATAGTGTGTGTGTGTGACTATGTGCCCAACGATAGATCGGCTGTTCTCCAGGTTCTCCGGTTTGCTTCCCACAGTCCAAAAACGTGGATTCAAGGTAAAGTGGCTGCTGTATATTGCCCCTATATAGTATGTGTGTGCCAGGGATGGATTGGCGCCCTCTCCTGGGTGTTTCTGCCCAGCACACAAAACGTTCTCCCTTGGATGAACGTAGGTAACCCCCCCCCCGCCCCCCATGATCCTAGTAGAGGATTAAGCGGAACATGGACCAGGTTCCGATCCTATTTATTCACCACAGAACCTGATGGGGGCGACGTCAGACCCTGAGAACCAAATCCGGGCGTAAGGAGAACCGCCGTACGAGACGTACCCCGGCTTTTTGAATGGCTTGTCTCAGGAGCTGGACCACGTTAGAACCTTGAACTCCTCTGACCTTGTAGTTCTTGGACCATGAGAGCAGCACCCCCTGCAGGACGAGAGAGGAACAGTGAGGGTTTGTTGGGAGCGTGTTCTGCGCTGACGGGCGGCGGTGGGGAGAACTCTACCTCGTCGAGTTTGGACTGCAGACAGGGGAAGGAGAAGGTGAAGCCCAGCGCTCTGCTCTGCTCACCCACCTCCACCTCCTTCTTCTGCAGGAAGGACCTCAGAGAACCGGCCACGTGCTCGAACAGCTGCAGGACCACGTGAGAGTGAGACGCGCCGGGGGCTCTGCAACCTTTAGAACCTCTAGAACCTTTAGAACCCTCAGCGTTTTACAAATGAACGACGTCGAGAGAGTTTTTAAAACTGAATTAAAAAAAAAAACTTTTAAACAAAAATTACAAAGAAACATCTGAGACCTGAGACTGTCTGTCTGTCTGTCTGTCTGTCTGTCTGTCTGTCTGATAAACACACGACATAAAGACAGACAGACAGACAAAGCAAGACAAACAGACAGACCAACTGACAGAGCGACCTACAGACCGACTGACAGACAGACAGAAAGTCAGACAGACAGACATACAGAGACAGACTGACCGACCGACTGACAGAAAGAAAGTCAGACAGACAGACAGAAATTCAGGCAATAATTCAGACAGACAGACAGACAGACAGACAGAGAGACAGAGAGACAGACAGAAAGTCAGACAGAATGACAGAGAGACAGATAGACATACAGATATTCAGAAAGTCAAACAGACAGAGAGACAGGCAGACAGAGAGACAGGCAGACAGAGAGAAAGACAGACAGAGATACAGACAGAGAGATAGACAGACAGAGATACCGACAGACAGATAGACAGACCAACTGACAAAGCGACCTACAGACCGACTGACAGACAGACAGAGAGAAAGTCAGACAGACAGAAATTCAGAGACAGACAGACAGACCGACTGACAGAAAGAAAGTCAGACAGACAGACAGAAATTCAGACAGACAGAGAGATAGGCAGAATGACAGAAAGTCAGACAGAATGACAGAGAGACAGATAGACATACAGATAGACAGACAGAAAGTCAGACAGTCAGACAGAAAGTCAGACAGAGAGACAAAGAGACAGACAGACAGACAGAGAGAGAGAGACAGACAGAATGACAGAGAGACAGATAGACATACAGATAGACAGACAGAAAGTCAGACAGACAGAGAGACAGACAGACAGACAGAAAGTCAGACAGAAATTCAGACAGAGAGACAAAGAGACAGACAGAC
>JAFMOC010000485.1:0-75000 GCA_019802505.1 Corydoras sp. C115
TAAGCAACTAGTGATTCAATATATTTATAACCATCCAGTTTGATGTGACTGCATGATCCGAGATTAAGTAGTAAAAATCCTTACATCCATCCATTATCGTCCGATTTATTCTCTTCAAGGGTCGCGGATCAACTACTCTACATCCTCACGAACAATGGTTGCCACACCTACCATAATCCATCATAAACAATAGTTGCCACAACTCTTCTATATCCTCATAAACAATGGTTGCCAAAACTACTCTAATCTTTCATGAGCAACTGTTGCCACAACTACTTTAATCCCTTGAATGACAATTGACACATATCTTTTAATATCACACAATGGTTGACACAACTCCTATAATCTCACATAAATAATTGTTGCCACAACTACTCCCACTACTAATCCATTATAACTATTGCCACAAATTTTATAATCCCACATTAACATTGGTTAACATTAACATTAGCATTGGATTTTAACCAGCTCTTACTGTGAAAGCTTGTTTTTTCTGGGTTTTTTATTTTTATGTTCGATTAATGAATGTTGCTACTGAATCATCCATCCATCCATTATCTTCCGCTTTATCCTATATTAGGGTCGCGGGGGGGTTTCCAACGCCCATCTAGGGGAGAACGTTTCGGGCGCTGGGCAGATACACCCAGGACAGAGCGCCAATCTATTGCTGGGCACACACACTCACACAAACACATTCTATATGGGGCAATTTGGAGAACTTAATTGACTTGATCCATGTTTTTGGACTGTGGGAGGAAACTGGAGAACACGCGGACACGGGGAGAACATGGAAACTCCACCCAGATTGGGATTCGAACCGGGAATCCTCAGTGCTGAGAGGAGAACATGCTATCCACTAAGCCACCGTGTTGCCCTATATTATTTCACTGTGATATTCAAATAGTTCCCAAGTTTTGTTATTTCCTCTTACTTTGGTCTGTACCAATGGAACCAGTAATTGGATTATGGATAATAACATCCATCCATCCATTATCTTCCGCTTTATCCTCTATTAGGGTCGTGGGGGGGTTCCTCATGCCCATACAGGGTAGAATGTTTCGGGTGCTGGGCAGATACACCCAGGACAGGATGCCAATCTATCGCTGGACACACACTCACTCACACAGACACACTCTATATGGGGCAATTTGAAGAACTCAATTGACTTGATCCGTGTTTTTGGACTGTGGGAGGAAACTGGAGAACCCGGAGGAAACCCACGCGGACACGGGGAGAAGATGGAAACTCCACTCAGATTGGGATTCGAACCGGGAATCCCTAGCGCTGAGAGGAGAACATGCTAACCACTAAGCCACCGTGCCGCCCTATAAATATTACTTTATTAAACAAATTACCCAGTGTTTAATATAGTATTTTAATGGCAAATGAATAGAACCATGCTGTCAGGACGAAGTTTGACTCTATTCTAAACAAATCTATTGTAAATGGTTCCGCTAGCGTATGATCAGCTTAGGGGAATTTCAGGTCATCCATGCGTATAGAACATCTGGATCTCTGGGATGGGTTGCTGGGGTTCCTAATATGAACTGCTTCATTTAGTTTTGTGTTAATTATTTTTGACTTGTTCATTTCAGAAAATGAACTTTATTCAGCTTTAAACTTAAATATATCCATCCATCCATTATCTTCCGCTTTATCCTATATTAGGGTTATGGGGGGTTCCCTTCCCATGCCCATCCAGCGGAGAACGTTTCGGGCGCTGGGCAGATACACCCAGGACAGGGCGTCAATCTATCACTGAACACACACTCACTCACACAGATACGCACACATACACACTCCATTTTTGAGAATTTGGAGAACTCATTTGACTTGATCCATGTTTTTGGACTGTGGGAGGAAACCGGAGAACCCGGAGGAAACCCACCCAGACACAGGGAGAACATGGAAACTCCACCCAGATGGGGATTCGAACCGGGAATCCCTAGCACTGAGAAGCGAACGTGCTAACCACTAAGCCACCGTGCTGCCCACACTTTAATATATATTTAACTTGTTATATTTTATATTATATTTTAATATTTTGGTGGCACGGTGGCTTAATGGTTAGCACGTTCGCCTCTCAGCACTAGGGTTTCCCGGTTCGAATCCCCATCTGGGTGGTGTTTCCATGTTCTCCCCATGTCTGCGTGGGTTTCCTCTGGGTTCTCCGGTTTCCTCCCACAGTCCAAAAACATGGATCAAGTCAATTGAGTTCTCCAAATTGCCCCATATAGAGTGTGTATGCGTGCGTGTCTGTGTGAGTGTGTGCCCAGCGATAGATTGGCGCCCTGTCCTGGGTGTATCTGCCCAGCGCCCGAAACGGTTTCCCCTGGATGGGCATGGGGAACCCCACCGCAACCCTAATATAGGATGAAGCGGAAGATAATGAATGAATGAATGATTTTAATATTTCACTTTATATACAGAGGAATAAAGATGGTAACACTTTCTATGAATCCGGTATTCATAATGCATTATAGGTGCATTTAATGTATTCATAACACTTTATATCATTTGCCATAAGCCTCTGGTTAGTGTCCATAGATGTTCATGATCATACTCATAAATTGCTATAATTTGACACAAGGCTTTATAACCACTATAATATTTTATAACAACTTTTTTTTAATGTTTATAACAACTTTTGATTCTTTGGATATTTCAACATTCTCACTTAAACCAGATGATTCCACTTCACTTAAAATCTGTAAAGAGCATTTATAAGCTTTACAGTTTTCATTCATTGTTTTGACGCAGGCGTCAACTCAAATTCCATATTTTTCAAAACAGTTAATGCAGAGGCATAAACAGTGCCACGGTGGTCAAAATGACACATTTTGTTTGCAAAACTCTTTATCTGCGCCAAAACCTTTAAAATATGAAACAAAAGCAAATTTTGCCTTCAAACAACTCAACTTTGACACAAGTGTATGAGCACCTCCAATCAATCATTACACAATGGCAACAAACAGGCCTGCAGACTGATTGCAAATTAAAAATTCTGTGAAGAAGTGTCAAACAGGTGCTTTCATCCATCCATCCATTATCTTCCGCTTTGTCCTCTATTAGTGTCTTCCTCTGGGTTCTCAATGGATCAGGGGAGAACGTTTCGGGCGCTGGGCAGATACACCCAGGACAGGGCGCCAATCTATCGCTGGGCACACACTCACTGACTCACACATACACACTCTATGTGGGGCAATTTGGAGAACTCAATTGACTTGATCCATGTTTTTGGACTGTGGGAGGAAACCGGAGAACCCGGAGGAAACCCACGCAGACACGGCGAGAAAATGGAAACTCCACCCAGATTAGGATTCGAACCGGGAATCCCTAGCGCTGAGAGGAGAACATGCTAACCACTAAGCCACCGATCAGGTGATCACTGATAAGGGAGTTTCTAAGAGCTTGGAGCATATGGTTTCTAGTCTGTAATCACAGCTAAACTCCTAGCGTTTGGACTTCATGAATGATATCTGAGTTAACTGTTTAGTAAAAGGGTGGGAAAACTGTGTCAATCCAATGATAATTGATTAACAAATTTTCAAGAGGTGTCTTCTGCTCTTCTGAGATGGTTGTGATGAAGACTGAGAGGTTCCCAGTGTTTTCAAACGGGTCAAAGCAATCAATAAAAACTGTAATATGTCATTATGTATACTACTGTGTATGCAGTCTCTTTCAAAGGTAATTAATAGCAACACTTGACTTTGTGCCTGTAAAGAGCGCTTATAAGCTTTGATAAACAGCTTTGAGCATTTATAAAGTCATTTGCAGGAAAAGCATATGTTAAGACTTTATGTCGCTGGTCTCTATAACAAGTATGCCAGGGCATGTTCTGGCTTAGTGTTTGGCATGTTCTACTCTCAGCACTAGGGATTCCTGGTTTGAATCCCCATCTGGGTGGAGTTTGCATGTTCTCCCCATGTCCTCGTGGGTTTCCTCTGGGTTCTCCAGTTTCTTCCCACAGTCCAAAAACATGGATCAAGGTCAACTGAACTCTCCAAATTGCCCCATATAGAGTGTGTATGTGTGAGTGAGTGTGTCCAGTGATAAATTGGCGTCCTGTCCTGGGTGTGTCTGCCCAGCGCCCGAGACGTTCTCCCCTGGATGGGCATGGGAAACCCTCCCTACGACCCTACAGGATAAAGCAGAAGATAATGGATGGATGGCACTTATGGACATTAAAGACTTATGACAAGCATTATAACACATTGGGAATACTTTATAAAGCTTTATAAATGTGTTATTAATGCATTATCAATACCGGATTTAGGGAAAGTGATATAGGGAATTTGTTTCATCACTGATGATGAGGGGGCCATGCACAGATACATAAAACAGATTCGGACCATACCCCCATGTTTCACCTATAGAATTCCGTCTTCAAATACAAATCCCTGTTTTCCTTCCACAGTCTAAAAAGATGGATTTAAGGTAAATTGAATGCTCTAAATTGCCCCATAGAGTGTGTTTTTGCAGTATGTTTTTAGCTTTAGGTATGTTCTGTAAAGTGCATATATGCATCTATGTTCTTTTAAGGAAGCAGCCTTTCCGTTAGACTGAGAGCCAGGTGGCATGGTGGCATAGTGGTTGGCCCGATCTGGATGGAGATTTCAGGTTTTCCGGTTTCCTCCACATTGCGAAATCATGGATTCAAAGTAAATTAGCGGCTCTAAATTGCCCCTATCTAAATTGCATCTATATATAGTGTGTAAGTGAGTGTGTGCCCATTGATGGATTGCTTCCTGTCCTGGGTGTATCTGCTCAGCGCCCTTAACGTTCTCCCCTTGATGGGCATGGGGATGGGGATAGATCTAAATAATGTAACAGTGCTTCTGTTGTAAAAACTAAAATATTGCTTCCTTTTATATACATAGTACTCAGAGTGTGCGCTGGTATACAGGATATTGTTTATATTTTACATTTCTCAGTTTTTTACTGATACCTGACGAAGGAATATAGGTTGAGAACCAAAGCTTTAAATTGAAAAAAGACACCCACTTACAAATTTCTTGATGTCCTGTTCATTTAACCAGTTTCTAATGATTTACATAGACATTTCCATACTTTTCATTTATTGTCTTTATGGTGGTCACGGTGGGGGGAATCCATCTATCACTGGATTCAATCACTCACACACACACACACACACACACACACACACACACACACACACACACACACACACACAGAAACACATTGTATGGGGCAATTTAGAGCATTTAATTTACCTTGAATCCATCTTTTAAGACTGTGGGAGGAAACCCACACAGACTCAGGGGGGACATGGTAACTCCACCCGGATCGGGATTCAAACCTTGATCCTCGGCGCTGAGAGGAGAACATGTTAAGCACTCAGCCATCATGCGGCCCATACTGAATATACTTTTATCTGATAAACAAATGACAACATATAATAATAATAATAATAATAATAATAATAATAATAATACTGCTACTACTACTGCTACTACTACTACTACTACTACTACAAATAATAATAGGACGGCACGGTGGCTTAGTGGTTAGCATGTTCTCCTCTCAGCACTAGGGATTCCCGGTTCGAATCCCCATCTAGGTGGAGTTTCCATGTTCTCCCCGTGTCTGTGTGGGTTTCCTCCGGGTTCTCTGGTTTCCTCCAACAGTCCAAAAACATGGATCAAGGTCAACTGAATTCTCTAAATTGCCCCTATATAGAGTGTGTGTGTGTGTGTGTGAGTGAGTGTGTTTCCAGCGATAGATTGGCATCCTGTCCTGGGTGTATCTGCCCAGCACCTGAAACGTTCTCCCCTGGATGGGCATGGGGAACCCTCCCGTGACCCTATTAGAGGATAAAGCGGAAGATAATGGATGGATAATAATAATAATAATAATAGTAGTAAACAAAAGGCACTTACAATATAAGAAGAAAAACAATAATAAAATTAAAAAGCAGGAGTAAAGGAACACCATCTCATAGAATAAAACATATATATATATATTTCCATCCATCCATCCATTATCTTCCGCTTGTTCCGGGGTTCGGGTCGCGGGGGCAGCAACCGAAGTAGGGAGACCCAGACCTCCCTCACCCCAGCCACCTCCACCAGCTCGACTGGGGGAACCCCGAGGCGTTCCCAGACCAGCTGAGAGATATAATCCCTCCAGCGTGTCCTGGGTCTTCCCCGGGGCCTCCTTCCAGCCGGACTTGCCTGGAACACCTCCCTAGGAAGGCGCCCAGGAGGCATCCTTACCAGATGCCCGAACCACCTCAACTGGCTCCTTTCGATGCGGAGGAGTAGCGGCTCCACTCCGAGTCTCTCCCGGATGACCGAGCTTCTCACCCTATCTCTAAGGGAGAGCCCTGCCACCCTGCGGAGAAAACCCATTTCGGCCGCTTGTATTCGCGATCTTGTTCTTTCGGTCATTACCCAAAGCTCATGACCATAGGTGAGGGTCGGAACGTAGATCGACTGGTAAATCGAGAGCCTTGCCTTGTGGCTCAGCTCCTTCTTTACCACAACAGACCAGTATAGGGTCCGCATCACTGCTGACCCCGCGCTGATCCGTCTGTCAATCTCACGCTCCATCTTACCATCACTCGTGAACAAGACCCCGAGATACTTAAACTCCTCCACTTGAGGCAAGATCTGATCCCTGACCCAGAGAGGACTCTCTACCCTTTTCCGGCTGAGAACCATGGCCTCAGATTTGGAGGTGCTGATTCTCATCCCGGCCGCTTCACACTCGGCTGCAAACCGATCCAGTAAGAGCTGAAGTTCGCAGCCTGATGATGCTAACAGGACCACATCGTCTGCAAACAGCAGCGACGTGATCCTCAGATCACCAAACCGGACACCCTCCATCCCCTGGCTGCGCCTAGAAATTCTGTCCATGTAAATTATGAACAGAACCGGTGACAAAGGACAGCCCTGACGGAGTCCAACCCTCACTGGAAACCAGTCCGACTTACTGCCGGCCATGCGAACCAAGCTCCTGCTTCGCAAATACAGGGACTGAATGGCCCGTAGTAAGGAGCCATGTACCCCATACTCACGAAGCACCTCCCACAGAATACCCCGAGGGACACAGTCGAAAGCCTTCTCCAGATCTACAAAGCACATGTAGACTGGTTGGGCAAACTCCCATGAACCCTCGAGGATCCTGGAGAGAGTGAAGAGCTGGTCCAGTGTTCCACGACCAGGACGAAAACCACACTGCTCCTCCTGGATCCGAGGTTCGACTATCAGTCGGACTCTCTTCTCCAGTACCCCTGCATAGACTTTGCCGGGGAGGCTGAGGAGTGTAATTCCCCTGTAATTGGAACACACCCTCCGGTCCCCCTTTTTAAAAGAGAGGCACCACCACCCCCCGTCTGCCAGTCCAGAGGCACTGCCCCCCGATGACCATGCAATGTTGAAAAGGCGCGTCAGCCAAGACTGCCCCACAACATCCAGAGCTTTGAGGAACTCCGGGCGGATCTCATCCACCCCAGAAGCCCTGCCACCAAGGAGCCCTCTGACTACCTTTGCGACTTCAGCCACAGTGATGGACAAGCCTCCCCCCGGGTCCTCTGACTCTGCCTCCTCTCCGGAGGGCATATTGGTGGGATTGAGAAGGTCCTTGAAGTATTCCTTCCACCGCCTAATGACGTCCCCAGTCGAAGTCAACAGTGCACCCCCTCCACTATATACTGTGTTGGTGGCACACTGCTTTCCCCTCCTGAGTCGCCTGACAGTTTGCCAGAATGTTCTAGGAGCCGACCGAAAGTCACTTTCCAAAGTCTCACCGAACTCCTCCCACACCCGGGTTTTTGCCTCCACGACGCACGAAGCCGCAAATCGCTTGGCCTGTCGGTACCGGTCAGCTGCTTCTGGAGTCCCACAAGCCAACCATGCCTGATAGGACTCCTTCTTCAGCTTGACGGCATCCCTTACACGGGGTGACCACCACCGTGTTCGAGGGTTACCGCCACGACAGGCACCGACTACCTTTCGACCACAGCTCCTGTCCGCCGCCTCAACAACGGAGGAACGGAACATGGCCCATTCAGGCTCAATGTCCCCCACCTCCCCCGGAATGTGGTTGAAGCTCTGACGGAGGTGAGAGTTGAACATCTGTCTGACGGGTTCTTCTGCCAGACGTTCCCAGCAAACCCTCACTATACGTTTAGGTCTGCCTGGTCTGACCGGCATCTTCCCCCGCCATCTGATCCAACTCACCACCAGGTGGTGATCAGTTGACAGCTCAGCTCCTCTCTTCACCCGAGTGTCCAAGACACATGGCCGCAAGTCCAATGACACCACTACAAAGTCGATCATTGAACTGCGGCCTAGGGCATCCTGGCGCCATGTGCACTTATGGACACCCTTGTGCTCGAACATGGTGTTCGTGATGGACAAACCGTGATTTGCACAGAAGTCCAACAACTGAACACCACTCGGGTTCAGATCAGAGAGGTCGTTCCTCCCAATCACACCTCTCCAGGTCTCACTGTCATTGCCCACGTGAGCGTTGAAGTCCCCCAGTAAGACTACAGAGTCTCCAGGGGGAGCACTTTCCAGTACCCCCCCCCACAGACTCCAAGAAGGCTGGGTACTCTGAACTGCCGTTCGGCGCATAAGCGCAGACAACAGTCAGAACCTGTTCCCCAACCCGAAGGCGTAGGGAAGCTACCCTCTCGTCCACCGGAGAAAACCCCAACATGCACGCGTCAAGCCGGGGGGCCATGAGAAAGCCCACACCTGCCCGACGCCTCTCACCATGGGCAACTCCAGAAAAGAACAGAGTCCAGCCTCTCTCAAGGAGATTGGACCCAGAACCCAAGCTGTGCGTTGAGGTGAGCCCGACTATATCTAACCGGTATCTCTCAACCTCCCGCACCAGCTCAGGCTCCTTCCCTGCCAGTGAAGTGACGTTCCAAGTTCCGAAAGCCAATTTCAGCAACCGAGGATCGTGACGACCAGGCCCACGCCTCCGGCCACCGCCCGATCCACACTGCACCGAACCCCTATTACTACCCCCCCACAGGTGGTGAGCCCATTTGAGGGGGAACCCATGTAACTCCTTCGGGCTGGGCCCGGCCGGGCACCATGGGAAAGTGCCCGACCACCAGACGCTCGCTGACGAACCCCATCCCCGGGCCTGGCTCCAGGGTGGGGCCCCGATAACCCTATATCGGGCAGGGTACACATGTTCCTGTTATTTCTTTTCATAGGGGTTTTTATTGGACCACTCTTTGTCTGGCCTGTCACCTAGGACCAATTTGCCTTGGGAGACCCTGCCAGGGGCTTTTTGCCCCAGACAACATAGCTCCTAGGATCATTCAAGCACGCAAACTCCTCCACCACGGTAAGGTGGTGATCCAAGGAGGAGTATATATATATATATATATATATATATATATATATATATATATATATATATATATATATATATATATATATATATTTAAATAATTAAATTAAGAATTTGAAAAATCTATTTACAAAGACATGTTTTTAAAAGACGGTGGCTTAGTGGTTGGCATGTTCTCCTCTCAGCACTATGGATTCCTGGTTCGAATCCCAATCTGGGTGGAGTTTCCATGTTCTCCCCGTGTCCGCGTGGGTTTCCTCCGGGTTTTCCGGTTTCCACCCACAGTCCAAAAACATGGATCAATGTCAATTGAATTTTCCAAATTGCCCCATATAGAGTGTGTCTGTGTGAGTGAGTGTGTGCCCAGTGATAGATTGGCGCCCTGTCCTGGGTGTATCTGCCCAGCGCCCGAGACGTTCTCCCCTAGATGGGCATGAGGAACCCCCCCGCGACCCAAGTAGAGGATAAAGCGGAAGATAATGGATGGGTGGATGGATGCGCTAGGGATTCCAGGTTCAAATCCCAATCTGGGTGGAGTTTTTGTTCTCCCCGGGTCCATGTGGGTTTCCTCCGGGTTCTCCGGTTTCCTCCCACAGTCCAAAAACATGGATCAAGGTCAGTTGAATTCTCCAAATTGCCCCATATAGAGTGTGTGTGTGTGAGTGAGTGTGTGCCCAGTGATAGATTGGAACCCTGTCCTGGGTGTATCTGCCCAGCGCCCGAAACCGATGTGCATGGGGAACCCCCCACAGAAACACACAGAAACACACTCTATCTGGGGCGGTTTGGAAAATTCAATTGACCTTTATCCATGTTTTTGGACTATGGGAGGAAACTGGAGCACCCGGAGGAAATTTATTCTCCTTTCAGCACTAGGGATTCCTGGTTCAGCGGCGGCATGGTTTCTTAGTGCTTAGCACGTTCGCGTCTCAGTGCTAGGGATTCCCGGTTTGAATCCCCATCTGGGTGGAGTTTGCATGTTCTCCCCGTGTCTGCGTTGGTTTCCTCCCACAGTCCAAAAACATGGATCAAGTCAATTGAGTTCTCCAAATTGCCCCATATAGAGTGTGTTTGTGTGAGTGAGTGTGTGCCCAGCGATAGATTGGCGCCCTGTCCTGGGTGTATCTGCCCAGCGCCCGAAACATTCTCCCCTGGATGGGCATGGGGAACCCCTCCCCCGCGACCCTAAAAGAGGATAAAGCGGAAGATAATGGATGGATGGATTCCTCGTTCGAATCCCAATCTGGGTGGAGTTTTCATGTACTCCCCGTGTTTGCGTGGGATTCCTCCGGGTTCTCTGGTTTCCTCCCACAGTCCAAAAAAAATGAAATTTCTGGGTGTATCTGCCCAGTGCCCGAAACGTTCTCCCCTGGATGGGCATGGGGAACCCCCCCCCCGCGACTATTAATGCAGCAGGATTTTAAAAAGTATACAAATTTTTGAGCACCACTTTGCATTTTCTGTGTAACTTTCTCTTACTCTGTCTGTCTGACTCACTCAGTCACTCATTCGCTCTCTCTCCCTCCCTCTCTCTCTCTCTCTCACACACACACACACACACACACACACACACACACACACACACACACACACACACACAGACAAACACACAGACAGACAGACAGAGACAAGGTCAATGTTGATATGTATAATTCAACGTCTCAAACCAGCATTAATATTCCTCCATAAATTAATTCAGCTTTAGAACAGCAGAAATGAGCATTTATTCAGTAAGAAGTTTAAAAAAATAAAACTAAAGTTGAAGTTGGGATAAAGACAGCTTTAATTTTAGTGCAGCTGAATTATTCATCGGGTAGAACTGTATTCAGGTGAGAGAGATGTGGGCATTCAACCATGAAAGTGAGTGTGTGTGTGGGTGGGTGTGTGTGTGTGTGTGTGTGTGTGTGTGTGTGTGTGTGTGTGTGTGTCTCGTATCGCCTCTGTGTCTCATGTCTGTCTGTGTATATATGTGTGTGTGTGTGTGTGTGTGTGGATTGTCTAAGCTACCACTGTGTTTCCCTATTTTGTAAGGCATGTTTAAATGACTGGAATTGTTCATGTGTGGAACTTAGTGGCTTAGTGTTTAGCATGTTCTCCTCTCAGTGCTGGGTATCCAGGTTGGAATTCCAATCTGGGTGGAGTTTCCATGTTCTCCCCGTGTCCGTGTGGGTTTCCTCCGGGTTCTCCGGTTTCCTCCCACAGTCCAAAAACATGGATCATGGTCAATTGAATGCTCTAAATTGCCCCATATAGAGTGTGTTTTTGCCCAGAAATGGATTGTTCTACCATGGATGGGCATGGAGAACCCTGTGCAACCCCAGTAGAAGATTAGGCGAAAGATAATGAATGAATGAATGAATGCATTATTCAAGGTGAATTGGCGGCTTATTGCCCATATCTAAATTCAATATTGCCCCTATATAGTGTGTGTTTGTGTGTGTGTGTGGGCCTAGAAATGGATTGGCGTCCTGTCCTGGGTGTATCTGCCCAGCACCTGAAAAGTTCTTCCCTGGATAGGCATGGACAACCCCATGTGACTCCAGTAGAATCCATCCATCCATCCATTATCTTCCAATTTATCCTCTACTAGCATCACGGGGGGGTCTGCATCCCCATCCAGGGGAGAACCTTTCGGGCACTGGGCAGATACACCCAGAACAGGGCGTCACTATATCGCTGGACACACTCACACACACTCACACAAACACACTCTATATGGGGCAATTTGGAGCCTTCACTTGCCTTTGATCCATGTTTTTGGAATGTGGGAGGAAACCGGAGAACCCGGAGGAAACCCATGCGGAAATGGGGAGAACATGGAAAAGATTGGAACCGGGAATCCCTAGGACTGAGAGGAGAACATGCTAACCACTAAGCCACTGTGTCGCCTGACCCCAGTAGAAGATTAAGCGACAGATAAAGAATGAATAAATGATTCAAGGTGAATTGGCTGCTCATTGCCCATATCTAAATTCAATATTGCCCCTATATAGTGTGTGTGTGTGTGTGTGTGTGTGTGTGTGTGTGTATGTGTGTGTGTGTGTGTGTGAGTGATTAAATGTGTACTCAGCGATGACTTGGCACCCTGATCTCCATTCTCCCTGAGTGGGCATGAGAAACACCCCCCCATCAGCTGAAGATCAATTATTATATTTTGGCAAATTACGCTCATTTGATGATGATAACATAGGCACTGATGGTAACTTATAAATGTGTTCTTTTTCCAGTCTGCATGGTGGGGTGTCGAAAGCCGTGGTTGCAGCAACTGGGCTGCTCGATCAATGACGAACGAAGTTGCTGTAAATCACAAGGTCTAATCATCAAGGAAGGAACAATATTTGACTTTTACGATGTATAAAAAAAAAATTAGTCCTGTAAAATACTTCTAAAAATACTTTTACATTTGGCAGACACCTTTATCCAAAGTGACTTACAAATAGTCCAACTTGGCTTACTGTTTGGCATGTTCTCCTATCAGCACTAGGGATTCCCGGTTCGAATCCCAATCTGGTTGGAGTTTCCATGGTCTTGTGGGTCGTGGGTTTCCTCTGGGTTCTCTGGTTTTCTCCCACAGTCCATATAGTGTGTGTGTGTGTGTGTGTGTGTGTGTGTGTGTGTGTGTGTGTGTGTGTGTGTGTTTGTGTGAGTGAGTATGTGTCCAGTGATAGATTGGCGCCCTGTCCTGGCTGTATCTGCCCAGCGTCAGAAACGTTCTCCACTGGATGGGCATGGGGAACCCTAGTAGAGGATAAAGATAATGGATATATATATATATATATATATATATATATATATACACAGTGTCATGTCGCGTGACGTCACACAAAAAATAGTCCGACCTTGCTCTTGTTACGGTTTACCCCTGGAAACCGTGAGACGTGGGTGGATCCGCTACTCGGAACGACAAGGTCGGGGCGGGGATTAGGTGTTTACAGAGTTTATTCAGCCACACACAGGTAAACGTAACATAGACAGGTGAACACAGTGGCTGCGGAGCTGGGGCCTGACGTCACGGCGTCCGACGCCAGCGGGGCCGTGTTCCAATCCGCAGCGTCGAGCAGGGTGGAGTGTGGCTGAATACTAGGTGAACACAAGGCGGGACGTAGAACTGTAAACTGAGGCATAAACACAGGATCAACAGGAGACGAGGTGAAACAGGACGAGACGAGAACTGGACGAGGTGCAACACAAGAACAGGGCGAGACTAAGAACAAGGCGAGACTAGGAACAGGGCGAGACTAGGAACAAGGCGTGACTAGGATCAAGGCGTGACTAGGGGTCAGAGTGGACGAGGCGTGACTAGGGAAGGTGCACAAACCAAGACCATCTAGCCAGGAGTGACGGGAGTGAACTGCTTAAATAAGGAACAGTGATCAGGAACCCAGGTGTGCATAATTACAGGGGCGTGAACACAGAGACCAACCCACACCATGTGACCAAAACAAACCGTGACCATGTGACAATAACAAAGCATGACATGACAGAACTAAACACGTGACCATAACAAAGCATAACAAACACTAAACATAACATAGGACCATAACACAGCATGACAAAGGCTAAACGCAACACATAACAATAACAATACTCTAAACACAACATGACAATACTCAAAACGAAACACGGGAACATAAATCCTGACAATACGCAAAACGGGACCATAACATGACTGAGAACACACACACACCAAGTGACACAAACAAAGCATACATGATACTAAACACGACACGCGAACATAACTAAGCAAACATGACACTGACAATGCATACATGAAACTAAACCCAACACGTGAACATAACTAGGCATAACTATAGTGCAGACTAAATGAGGGGCGGGGCTACCCCTGGAGGCACCGCCCTCCGTGACCGACCATAACAGCTCTAAAAAAACAGAAAATATTTATTGGATTTTCGTTAAGGCAAAAATAAGGAGAAACGAAAACCAAAAAGTCAAAATGAAAAATCATACGCCGGGGCGACGCCGGGACGAAAACCAAAGAGCGTGGTCTGAACGGAGCGAAGAGCCGATCCGTAGAACAATGGACAGGTGAGCGGCAGGTTGCGCTGGCGAGAAGTGCCAAACCGGTGAGCGGTCCACTCCAGAGGAATTAGGACTGGGAGAACAAACAGTTAGCACAGAAGCACGCGAATCAAACCAACGCGACCGACATCGTCACAGCGTCACTTAAATAGTGCTGTCAATTAGAAATCTGGCGATTCACCACGCCTCCCCACAGAAGGAAGACGTGGTGAATGAGCACTGGCAGGGGAATGGGAAGACGCCGGTCTTACATCACCCCCCTCCCTGATGACCCGCAGGGTGCACATGCCGCGAAGAGGAATGAATGGACCTATACTTACCCCGCCGTGGCGGCCGACCCCGAGGTCTGCGAGCGGGACGGTCAGGATGAGTCGAATGAAAGTCCGCGATTAGCTGAGGGTCTAGAATATCATTGGCCCCCACCCAACTGCGCTCCTCGGGGACAAAGCCCTCCCAATCTACCAGGTATTGCAATCTCCCCCCTACTCTTCTGGAGTCCAGCAATTCAGCCACTCGATACACCTCCGGTACTACTCTGGCTGAGGTGGTACCTCAAGGGGACCAAGGGGACCCCGTAGTCAAGGGGACCAGACACGAACGGCTTAAGGAGGGAGGTGTGGAAAACCGGATATAATTGCCACTCCGGGGGAAGGTCTAGGCCGTAAGAGACCTCGTTAATGCGTTTTAGTATGCGGAACGGCCCTACATACCTGGGCAGAAGTCGACGCGTCCCTGTACGGCAGCGCAAATTTTTAGAGCTGAGCCACACTTGGTCACCCGGGGTGTAAACCAGAGCCTGTGCCCGACGACGGTCCGCGAACTCCTTCATCCTGCGGATGGCGTCCTGGATGCGCCGATGAACCTGCAACCAAACTTCCTCACTACGGCGAAACCAATCGTCCACTGCGGGTGCTGCCGAGGGCTCGGGATCCCAGGGAGCGAATGGAGGCTGATAGCCCAAAACGCACTGATAGGGTGTGATGCCTGTAGCCGAATGACGCAACGAATTCTGCACAATCTCCGCCGCGTGTAAGACACCGAAGTCACTCCCTGCCGGCAAACTGGTCCCGTTACCCATACCAGCCCGGCCCTGGTCACATGTGGCTGTGGATTTCGTGACGGATCTGCCCTCACGAAATCCACAGCCACATGTGACCAGGGCCGGGCTGGTATGGGTAACGGGACCAGTTTGCCGGCAGGGAGTGACTTCGGTGTCTTACACGCGGCGCATAGCGAGCACGACTTCACGAAGTTGTGCGTGTCTTTGTAAAGTGTCTCCCACCAATACTTCATGCGAAGGAGTTGCATGGTGCGTGCAATGCTCGGATGCCCGGTACTTAGGGCCGTGTGTGCCCAGGTGATGAGCCACCCCCGAAATGCGGGAGGTACGTACAGTGCTCCGCCGGGACAGTGGTGTGGACGGCGTGTGTTGCGCAACGCCCTCCGAATCTCCCCATCCAAATTCCACTGTATCGCATTTAAGAAGCGTGTGGACGGTAAGATAGGACGTAAACGGTCAGGGTCCGGTGTGTTGTCCTCATGTAAACGGGAAAGGGCGTCAGCGGCCGTATTAGAGCTACCTGGTCTGAACGAGATGATAAAGTTAAAACTGTTAAAAAATAGTGACCAGCGGGCCTGACGGGCGTTAAGACGACGAGCTCCCTTAATGTATTTGAGATTTTTATGATCTGTAATAACAGAAAACGGGGTAGTGGTGCCAATCAGCCAATGCCTCCACTCTTCGAGAGCCAGTTTAACCGCTAATAGCTCGCGGTCCCCGATGGAATAGTTGCGTTCGGCAGTGGATAGCTTACGTGAGAAGAAGGCTACCGGTCGAAGCAGGGACCGGTTGCCGATGCGCTGGGATAATACAGCCCTGACTCCATAAGCTGACGCATCCACCTCTACCACGAAAGGTTTCTCAGGATCCGGGAGAGCCAACACCGGTGCCGATGAGAACCGTTGTTTAAGGCTAGTGAACGCCCGATCTGCCTCCGGAGTCCAATTAAGGTGTTTAGGTTGTCCCTTCAGCAGTGAGGTAATAGGACTACAGACCTAAAAGAGCGAATAAATTTAAGGTAAAAGTTGGCAAATCCTAAAAACCGCTGCACCTCACGAACGGTAGTGGGGACCGGCCATTCCAGGATGGCGCGAACCTTCCCGTACTCCATAGACATGCCACCGGGCGACAGGTCGAACCCCAGAAATGAAACCCTTTCCTGAAAGAATGTACATTTCTCGGCTTTCACGAACAGCTGGTGCTCTAATAACCTAAGTAATACCTTCCGCACATGCAGGCGATGGGTCTCAAGATCCCGAGAATAAATGAGGATGTCATCAATGTAGACCATCGTGAACTCCTCAAGGAAATCACGCAACACGTCGTTAACAAATGCTTGAAAGACGGCCGGGGCGTTAGTAAGGCCAAAGGGCATGACCAAGTATTCGTAGTGCCCCGTAGTGGTTACAAACGCGGTTTTCCACTCATCACCCTCCTTAATGCGCACCAAGTTATAAGCGTTACGAAGGTCAAGTTTGGTAAATACTGTCGCCTGACCTAGACGTTCCAACGCTGACGGCACCAAGGGCAACGGGTAGGCATAGCGGCGCGTGACCGCATTGAGCCCCCTGTAATCAATGCGCGGGCGGAGTTCGGAGTTCTTTTTGGGGACAAAAAAGAATCCTGAGGCTACTGGAGATTTAGAGGGCCGGATGATGCCCAGCTCCAGAGCCTCTGCTATGTATTTACGCATGGCCCGGTTCTCAATTACAGAGAGAGGGTAAGGACTGACCCTGGGGAGCTTAGAACATCTCAGCTAAATCAGCGAATTCCGAAGGGACGCCGGCGGGTAACTTAGCCACCCCTGCGGGGGAAAGCGATACCACCTGAGAATGAATCTTGCCCACCGAATTGGACCACTGCAAAATTCCACGCTCTGACCAGAAGATGACAGGGTCGTGCTGCTGCAGCCAGGGTAAGCCGAGGATCATCTTGACACTAGGAGAGTGGATGATAAAAAAAGAAATTAGTTCAACATGCAAAGCGCTAATTTGGAGAGAAACAGTTTCTGTGTAGTGAGTCACCACCCAATGATTGACAGGCTGCCCATCCACCCCACAGATAGATAAGGCTTTAGGTAGCTTGTGGAGCCGAAGTCCCCACAGTAACGCGAGGTCTTTGTCCAAGAAGTTCCCTTCAGCCCCTGAATCAATGAGCACCCTAGAGGTATAGTTGGTGTTTCTGCAGGATACAATCACGGGAGGTACCAGGGGCTGGAGATGTCCCTCCTAGGGGTGCTTACCGGGGTAATTGCTGGCTGGGCTGAACGCTTCTCAGGACGAGGCGGTGCAGGACGATCTCTCCTCTGGGGTTTGTTCTCGCATGAACCCAGTAGATGGTCAGCACTACCGCAGTAGAGGCATAGTCCCGACCGGAGGCGACGAGCCCGCTCCGATGAAGACAGCCAGAGGGAGTCCAGCTGCATGGGAGACTCGTCCGAAGGGTTGGGAAAATGGACATTCCTCCCAGGATCAGGACGTGGAGATCGACTGGAACGGAGTTGGTCCAAGTTGATAGCGGTGGTGATGAGCATCTCCAGAGACATCTGGGCGTCCCGACAGGCTAGGTCTTTCCGGATCTCGTGTCGAAGCCCAGCACGGAAGGTGGTCAGGAGCGCAGGTTCATTCCACCCACTCCGGGCGGCCAAAGTATGAAACTCTAACACGTAGTCAGAGACTGGCCGATCTCCCTGTTGAATCTCATGCAGCAGCTCTCCGCACGGGCGTCCGTGTCGTGCATGGTCGAAGGTGCTCTTAAAAAGAGTTAGAGACAGAGCATAATTCCGGGTCTCTGCCGATTGGGACTCCCAGAGAGCAGCGGCCCATTCCCCTGCTCGACCCACCAGAAGAGACATGATAAAAATAATCTTCTGTGCATCGGACATGAAGGGTCTATTGGCCAAAAAGAGCTCGCAGTGAAAAAGGAACGTGCTGCAAGTCTCTGGGGCTCCCTCGTAGCGCTCCGGTTCTGTGAGTGCCAGAGGGTTGGATGAAACCATTCCCGCGGCTGCCGGTGATGGGACTGGGGCAGGTGTGCTGGCTGGCGCTTGGTTTCGAAGGTCCACTATTGCCCATTCCTGAGCATCCTGGCATGACAGGATGGTGTTAATGGTGTTTGACATGCCCAGGAATTCCTCGTGGAGCTCTCCCAGTTTCTGACCAAGCTCTAGCAACAGCGCCTCCGGCGATCCCGCCCTGGGGTTTGTGGCGTTGGTTTCTGTCATGTCGCGTGACGTCACACAAAAAATAGTCCGACCTTGCTCCAAAAAAACAGAAAATATTTATTGGATTTTCGTTAAGGCAAAAATAAGGAGAAACGAAAACCAAAAAGTCAAAACGAAAAATCATACGCCGGCGCGACGCCGGGACGAAGACCAAAGAGCGTGGTCTGAATGGAGCGAAGAGCCGATCCGTAGAACAATGGACAGGTGAGCGGCAGGTTGCGCTGGCGAGAAGTGCCAAACCGGTGAGCGGTCCACTCCAGAGGAATTAGGACTAGGAGAACAAACAGTTAGCACAGAAGCACGCGAATCAAACCAACGCGACCGACATCGTCACAGCGTCACTTAAATAGTGCTGTCAATTAGAAATCTGGCGATTCACCACGCCTCCCCACAGAAGGAAGACGTGGCGAATGAGCACTGGCAGGGGAATGGGAAGACGCCGGTCTTACATACAGTATATATATATATATATATATATATATATATATATATATATATATATATATATATATATATATATATGTACAGTCATGGCCAAAAGTTTTGATAATGATACAAATCTTATATTTTCACATGATCTGCTGCCCTCTGGTTTTTATGTGTGTTTGTCAGATGTTTTTATGACATACAGAAATATAATTGCAATCATATTATGAGTAACAAAAGCTTTTATTGACAGTTAGAATGAGTTAATGCAGCAAGTCAATATTTGCATTGGTTACCCTTCTTCTTCAGGACATCTGCAATTCTCCCTGGCATGCTCTCAATCAACTTCTGGACCAAATGCTGACTGATAGCAGTCCATTCTTGCACAATCAATGTCAGAATGTGTAGGTTTTTGTTTGTCAACCCGTCTCTTGATGATTGACCACAAGTTCTCAATGGGATTAAGATCTGGGGAGTTTGCAGGCCATGGACCCAAAATCTCTATGTTTTGTTTTTTCTGAGCCATGTAGTTATCACCTTTGCTTTATGGCAAGGTGCTCCATCATGATGGAAAAGGCATTATTGATCACCAAACTGCTCTTGGATGGTTGGGAGAAGTTGCTCTCGGAGGACATTCTGGTATCATTCTTTATTCATGGCTGTGCTTTTAGGCCAGAATGTGAGAGAGCCGATTCCCTTGGCTGAGAAGCAACCCCACACATGAATGGTTTCAGGATGCTTTACAGTTGGCATGAGACAAGACTGGTGGTAGCGCTCACCTCGTCTTCTCCGAATAATCTGATTTCCAGATGTCCCAACCAATCGGAAAGGGGATTCATCAGAGAAAATGACTTTACCCCAGTCCTCAGCAGTCCACTCCCTGTACCTTTTGCAGAATATCAGTCTGTCCCTGATGTTTTTTTCTGGAGAGAAGTGGCTTCTTTGCTGCCCTCCTTGAGACCAGGCCTTGCTCCACGAGTCTCCGCCTCACAGTGCTTGCAGATGCACTCACACCTGCCTGCTGCCGTTCCTGAGCAAGCTCTGCACTGCTGGTAGCCCGATCCCGCAGCTGAACCACTTTTAAGAGATGGTCCTGGCGCTTGCTGGTCTTTCTTGAGCGCCCTGGTGCCTTTTTGGTAACAATGGAACCTCTCTCCTTGAAGTTCTTGATTATGCGATAGGTGCAATCTTTCTAGCTGCGATACTCTTCCCTGTTAGGCCATTTTTTTGCAGTGCAATGATGACTGCACGTGTTTCTTTAGAGATAACCATGGTTAACAGAAGAGAAACAATGATGCCAAGCACCAGCCACCTTTTAAAGTGTCCAGTGGTGTCATTCTTACTTAATCATGACAGATTGATCTCCAGCCTTGTCCTCATCAACACCCAGTCCTGTATTAATGGAGCAATCACTGAAACGATGTTAGCTGGTCCTTTTAAGGCAGGGCTGCAATGAAGTTGAAATGTGTTTTGGGGGATAAAGTTCATTTTCTAGGCAAATATTGACTTTGCAATTAATTGCTGTTAAGCTGATCACTCTTTATAACATTCTGGAGTATATGCAAATTGCCATTATAAAAACTGAAGCAGTAAACTTTGTAAAAATTAATATTTGTATCATTCTCAAAACTTTTGGCCATGATTATATATATATATATATATATATATATATGTCACAAAACGTCTGTAAGGAGAGTTCTGGAGACGTGGATGCAGAACAACAGTTATTTATTGAAATGCAAGGCAGAGGTAGGGTAGTGCAGGAGGAGGATGGTGCGAGGAGGATGTTGCCCGCTGGACCCAGGCCGGGGTGATTAACCTGGACGGAGGACTGGGCAGAGCACAACACCGAGCCAAAACAAAAACTAAATAAAACAAGGCACACAGAGTAAACTACGCTGTAGTAAGAGAACCCTACACTGGCTATGCGTGAGAAGAAATAGAAGAAGCTAGTGAGTGTGTCTAGGACAGACAAAATAACAGACCCTATGATAGACAGAATAGGTGTGTTAACGAGAGTGTAATCACAAAACCTGAAAGAAGAAAGAGTGTAGAAAGTGCACAAAGAGGTATGGTGAACTACACGGGACGACTGAAGGCTGGGAACCAGACTGAGAACAACGAGGGCTGGGAGGACAGTCAAGGTATTAGTATACACTGGAGGAAACAACGTTAGTTCACCAAAACAGAGCGTATTAGTATAAAGCTTGGAACCGTTAGTAAGTAGAGTGAACGATGACACACGGACGCCCTCAGGTGGTGGCGCGCCAGCGGAGCAGGCTAGGGCGAGTGCGAACTCCGCCCCACCCGGCCGAAGCCGAACCACCTGAGCGGACGGACAGAGATCGCTCCCGGGACGCAGGACACTAAGGAGCGATCACAGATAAACAAAGACGTTCACTCATACAACGACAAATACTGATCTATACACGGAGGTGAGAACGCAGATGCTAACACACAGCTAACATAAACAGACACGCACTCACCGAGACCAGACGCACCACGAGACACAAAAGCAGACAGGATAGCAGTCAAAAAATCGCTCGGCATGTATGATAAATCAGGGACAATACTTCGCGATCTGTCCCGTGCGAAGACAGAGCTTAAATAGAAGAAACGACCCATCCAACAAATTAGCCTCACCTGGTGCCGAAGCGAAAGCGGAAACTAGAAGGCGGGGCTAAGAGCGCGAGTGACAGATCGTGCAGGAGAGGCAGACGCAGAGCCCGGATTTCTTACAATATATATATATATATATATATATATATATATATATATATATATATATATATATATCCATCCATCTATTATCTTCCGCTTTATCCTGTATTATGGTCGCGGGAGGTTCCCCATGCCCATCCAGGGGAGAACGTTTCGGGCGCTGGGCAGGACAGGGCGCCAATCAATCACTGGACACACACTCACTCACACACACACACACACACACACGCAATTTGGAGAACTCAATTGACTTGATCCATGTTTTTGAACTGTGGGAGGACTGCCACTGTGCCGCCCATTATATATATATATATATGGATATATGGATATCCATATATCCATATATCCATATATATCCATATCTAAATTCAATATTGCCCCTATATAATGTGTGTGTGTGTGTGTGTGTATGATTAAGTGTGTACTCAGCAATGAATTGGCACCTTGATCTCCATTCTTCTTTGAGTGGGCATGAGAAACACCCCCCACGAGTATTTAAAGGTCGATGATGGCATCAGCTGAAGATTAATAATTATATTTTGCGCAATTATGCTTATTTCTTTTTGCATCACACTGATGGTAACTTATAACGTGTTCTTTTTCCAGTCTGCATGGTGGGGTGTCGAAAGCTGAGCAAGCTGCAGCAAAGCTGTCTCAGCCTGTCAGTTTCCATTTTCTTGTCTCTGCTCATACTAAGTGTGCTGGATATAATCCACTCTGACTCTGTGTCCTTCGGCCAAACAGGAGAACCAGAAGCCTGCAGAGGCAGTTGTCACATGGCATTATACTGTTGTGTTTAGTCTGCTCGTAGTTCTATTTGACTTTAAATCCTCAACACTGATGTGCTTTATGGGGCACTGCAAACTTCAGATCTTTTTATGGTGTTAATCTGAAAAGTGCTTAATGTTAACAGCATTCTTTTGCTATTGTTCCATCCATCCCCGCTTTATCCTCTATTAGGGTCCTAAAGGGTTCCCCATGCCCATCCAGGGGAGAATGTCTCGGGCGCTGGGCAGATACACCCAGGGCAGGACGCCAGTCCATCGCTGGGCACACACTTACTCACACAGACACACTCTATATGGGGCAATTTGGGGAATTAAATTGACCTTGTTTCATGTTTTTGGACTGTGGGAGGAAACCAGAGAACCCGGAGGAAACCCATGCGGACACGGGGAGAACATGGAAACTCCAACCAGATTGGGACTCGAAAGAATGGTGTTCATCAGGGGTCACTATTGGGAACCTTATTATTGTTATTTTACATGCCGGCACTTGGATCAAGCTATTAAAAAATCAAAATCAAAATATTAGTACTACACAGTCTACCTGTCTACACTCACTGATGACAAGATACACTTCCTTCTCCAAACTTGTCAATATCATCGGTTTTACTTATATACATATAAATACATTGTGTAGCTTTACAGAAGGAGAACCTCAGTTTCCAGCACAATGTCTCACACGGACAGATTTTCCATCACATTAAACCTTTTCATTGAGCATGCCGCCCTGCTGCTGGGTTTTAGTGCAGGGTGGCTGGCTAG
Organism: Corydoras sp. C115; assembly: GCA_019802505.1. Taxonomy (NCBI): domain Eukaryota; kingdom Metazoa; phylum Chordata; class Actinopteri; order Siluriformes; family Callichthyidae; genus Corydoras; species Corydoras sp. C115. The sequence goes on from JAFMOC010000485.1 coordinate 23,357, forward strand.
TCATGCCTCATGTGCGGCTGCCAACTGGGCTGCTCGATCAATAACGAACAAATTTGCTGTAAATCACAAGGTCTAATCATCAAGGAAGGAACAACATTTGACTTTTACGATGTACAAAAAAAGAATTCCTGTTTTTATAACTTTAGAATCTTTATTCTGACAGGATCTTATAAAAATACTTTTACATTTGGCAAACACTTTTATCCAAAGCGACAAATATTCCAACTTGGCTTACTGGTTCTTAGCACGTTCTCCTCTCAGCTCTAGGGATTCCCGGTTCGAATCCCAATCTGGGTGGAGTTTCCATGGTCTGTGTGGGTTTCCTCCGGGTTCTCCGGTTTTCTCCAACAGTCCTTATAGAGTGTGTTTGTGTGAGTGAGTGAGTGTGCCAAGGGATAGATCGGCACCCTGTACTGGGTGTAACTGCCCAGCGCCAGAAATGTTGGCGATGTTCCTGGATGGACATCGGGAACCCCCCTGCAACCCTAGTGGAAGTGGAAGACAGATGGATATACAGTGGGTTGCAAAAGTATTCATACCCCTTGAACTTTTCCATATTTTGTCACATTACAACCACAAACATAAATATATTTCACTGGAATTTAATGTGAAAGACCAACACAAAGTGGTATACAATTGTGAAGTGGAAGGAAAATTATACATGAATCAATATTTTTTTTACAAATAAAAAACTGAAAAGTGCGACGTGCAAAAGTATTCAGCCCCCCTGAGTCAATACTTTGTGGAGCCACCTTTTGCTGCAATTACAGCTGCAAGTCTTTTAGGGTATGTCTCCACCAGCTTTGCACATCTAGTGACTGAAATTCTTGCCCATTCCTCCTTGCAAAACAGCTCAAGCTCAGTCAGATTGGTTGGAGAGCGTTTGTGAACAGCAGTTTTGAGATCTTGCCACAAATTCTCAATTGGGTTTAGGTCTGGACTTTGACTGGGCCATTCTAACACATGAATATTCTTTTTTTTAAACCACTCCATTGTAGCTCTGGCTTTATGTTTAGGGTCGTTGTCCTGCTGGAAGGTGAACCTCCGCCCCAGTCTCAAATCTTTTGCTGACTCCAACAGGTTTTCTTCCAAGATTGCCCTGTATTTGGCTCCATCCATCTTCCCATCAACTTTGACCAACTTCCCGGTCCCTGCTGAAGAGAAGCACCCCCAGAGCATGATGCTACCACCACCATATTTGACAGTGGGGATGATGTTTTCAGAGTGATGTGAGGTGTTATTTCTCCGCCACACATAGCGTTTTGCATTGTGGCCAAAAAGTTCAATTTTGGTCTCGTCTGACCAAAGCACCTTCTTCCACATGTTTGCTGTGTCCTCAACATGGCTTCTGGCAAACTGCAAACGGGACTTCTTATGGTTTTCTTTTAACAATGGCTTTCTCCTTGCCACTCTTCCATAAAGACCACATTTGTGTAGTGCACAACTAATTGTTGTCCTGTGGACAGTTTCCCCCACCTGAGCTGTGGCTCTCTGCATTTCATCCAGAGTCACCATGAGCCTCTTGGCTGCCTCTCTGATCAGTGATCTCCTTGTTCGGCCTGTAAGTTTAGGTGGACGGCCTTGTCTTGGCAGGTTTACTGTGGTGCCATACTCTTTCCATTTCTGGATGATGGATTGAACAAATACGAGCAGCTGTATTTGTACTGAGATTAGATTACACACAGGTGGACCCTTTTGAGTCATTAGCACTCATCAGGCAACTTCTGAATGCAATTGGTTGCACTCAGGGAAAAGGGGGCTGAATACTTTTGCACGTCGCACTTTTTAGTTTTTTATTTGTAAAAAAAATGTTGATTCATGTATAATTTTCCTTCCACTTCACAATTGTATACCACTTTGTGTTGGTCTTTCACATTAAATTCCAGTGAAATATATTTATGTTTGTGGTTGTAATGTGACAAAATATGGAAAAGTTCAAGGGGTATGAATACTTTTGCAACCCACTGTGTATATATATATATATATATATATATGTGTGTGTGTGTGGGATCAGATAATGATCAGGTTTGATAATAATAGCTGTTTTTTTGACTATTAACTTGTGTGATTGAGTACGAAGGTGTAACACATGCAGTGCGAGCGGTTCTGAGACGTCAGAAACAGAATTTGACTTTTTCCCCTTCTCCTTTATTTACAACATTTACAACAGCTATGTACAATATATACAGTGGTTTACCGATTGTACAACAAAAATAATTGTAACGGGGCGACCAGCCACTAGGGGTAGGCGACGAAGTGCCGGTGAAGGGCGGCGTCCTGGTGGGAGAACTGCAACTCCCAGAAGGCACCGCGCTAATCAACGGCAACAAGGCGCACCGGCCGGCGTACCTACTTAAACAATGCGACAAGCCTCACGCCTTGTCGCACTGTAACCTGACGCTTGCCGCCACGTGACACTGTGACCGGTTTACCTTTGTTAGTGGGTACGACTGGGCCCGTTTAGAGGGGTCAGCCGTGGTACCGTCAGGAGACGGGAGGTATCTCAGCTCTTAGACATTCAGACATAGACAGCGCGTGGTGGTGGGCGTGTCGCTGGTTGGACAGTCGCCAGCGCTCGCCGCGTTTAGCTCGCGAATCGGCGGAGTGTGTGTGTGTGTGCGTGCGTGTGTGTGTGCGCGCGGTCGAAGCGCACCACCTTCGTTGCCGACACGCGCGTTAGCGTGCTTTAAGTCCGCACGCGCGTATCGGATGTTTTTGTTTTTCCTCACTCGCGGCTCCGAGCTGTCGAGGAATTGTGTTTAGTGCGCATGCGCACAGACGTTGTGCATTCCGCGCGCTCCTTTACTTCACGTCAGTCGCTGCACAAAGGATTGTGCGGAAGCGCGCTCTTCCCTCATTTGTAGTTTATTTGAACCGTGTTTTTCAGCCGCCGGGAACCCGGTAGGCTCCTTAGTTGACTTATTATACCGCTGTTCAGCGTGATTTTTGTTTAACGTTCCTGACTTCGATCCCCGTACAGTGCAATCTGCATAACCAGTTCACTCCCTATTATATTACCCCTTTATTGTTCACACCTTTTAATTTGTTCTCATTTGCGTCCTTGATTATTATTTCCCGGGCACTGGGTGATAGTCGCCACTAGGGGCTTCCACTGAGTCCGTAACTTGCTTCCTCCTCTCCCCTCACCATAACAATAATAACTTCTTACTGCAGAAGTTTTTAGAAATACCAATGACCGCAAAGTCATACAGGTTTATGGTCAATATGTATGCTCTCTGTGTGGGTATCTACACAGATGGCAAAAGTCCCCCATCCCTGGGGATCTCTATACTGATCACCACAATACTGAAATTACACACAATAATTAACATTTCACTTTAGTTTGTTAAAACTATGCACAAATCAAATATTCTTGCTATAACCACACCGTTACCGTTACTTGCTTCTATACGCCTACTATCCACCAAACACAGGTGTTCTGCATCCCCAGATTCCCTAGATCATAGGTTGATCCAGGTGGCTAAGAAGTGTTTACCCTGCCTTTTCTTTTAGGCTCCACCAGGTCAGGGTCAACCACATGTAGGTTTGGTAAGTATACATACTTAATGTATATGGCAGGGTTGCCCACACTTTTCTGGCCCGAGATCTACTTTTCCATTGGACAGGTCATCCATATCTACCAGGGTTAATCTTTTTTTTAAGCTTTTATATTGAAACCTGTTTACACACGTTAGTATGAAGTATGTGTTAGTCATGTTAGTATTGTCGAATCTGTTAGAATTGCTCTTTTATTAAACACTTTCCAGCAAATAGCATGGAGAAAACCTGATTTTAGTACACCCAAACACACAGCATACAGCACAAATGTAAAACAATCACTGTAACCCACATTTCCCCAAACAGAACATGAACATTAATAAAAGCAAATGCATTTTGAGTTTGACAATGTAAAAAAATATTCCTCCTCCCACTCTAAATGAAAGTGGAACATTTTAGTTATTTTGGAGCGAAGTCCTTCACTCGTCTTTTCAGTCAAATAAAGTGCAAAAACACAAACAGAAACTATCTAATGTTATATAATGTAATGTAATGTAATTTAAATGTAATGTAGATGATTCGCGAGGCAGTGCTTCGGATTTAGGGCCGTGGCCACGTGCCGGTTTTGGGAACAGCGAGAGAGACGTGGGGGGAGGGGCAGACTGATCGCTTGCACAGCGATAGAGATCGCGATTCAGAATGACTCACATTGTGTGTGTGTAATGTGTGCGAGCAAGTGTATAAGTGCTTCCGATACTGTGGTGAGGAGTATTCTACACCATCACAACTTGTGTTGTTCTCTCATTTGTAAGTCACTTTGGATAAAAACGTGTACTAAATGACTGAATGTAAACGTAAATGTGCCATGTGTTCCACAGGTAAGTGAGACTCATGCTGCCGGCTATCCATGTAAAGAATATATGATTGTACTCTATATACAACAAATGCATGCATGGTGTCTCAACAATTTAACCCCACAAAGAGCAAGCTGAAGTGACAGTGGCAAGAAAAAACTCCCTGTTATGTTGATATTTTAAGGGAGAAACCTTGTGAGGACCAAGTCTCAGTGGGGGACTCATCCTCCTTGAGCAGGGAGGGCAGAATCAACAGTGTAGGACAGCCATGTACCGATTGTGTGGTGATGAGTGTGGTACAGTGTGAGGTACAGTGTGTGGTACAGTGGGTTGGAGGCGTTGTCCGTGATGGCCTTCAGCTTAGACAGCATCCTCCTCTCTGACACTGCCCTCAGCGAGTCCAGCTCCTCACCCACAACATAACAACGGCCTTACAATCAGTTTGTTCAGTCTGTTGGCATCTGCAGGCAACACCATAAAGGCTTGCACTCGCCATCACAGACTCATAAAAGGTCCTGAGCATAGTGGTGGCGAGTGCTATCCTTTATGCTGTTGCATGCTGGGGCTGCAGTTTGAAGGTGGCAGATGCCAACAGACTGAACAAACTGATGCTATAATGCTATCTCTTATTGGTGTTAAAAATTCAATTGCATTTCATATTTGGCTAATATTTATGTGTGTGTGTGTGTGTGTGTGTGTGTGTGTGTGTGTATTGCAGTGGCACTGTGTGCGGAGGTTGAAGAGAGGTTAATAAATCACCTCCTTTCTCCTGAGCGCTACAATAAGCTGATACGGCCAGCCGTCAACAAGAGTCAGCAGGTGACCATTGCCATCCAAGTGTCTCTAGCTCAACTCATCAGTGTGGTAGGTCACAGACATCAAACATATTCAAATGGTCAAACTCTTCAAGTTCATGTAATTTATTTATTTATATAGTGCTTTTTACAATAGTAAAAAAATGTACATTGTCATAAATCAGCTTTATAGTTTTATAAGCCTTTTGGGGCTTTTATTAGCCTTATGGGCCAGTCATGGGCTTGTGGTCAAGGAACCAGTCTTGTGATCTAAAGGTCCCTGGTCCGATTCCCGATCCCACCAAGTACCATGGCTGAAGTGTCCTTGGGCAAGGTTCCTGACCCCAATTGCTCCTCGGGCGCTGTGTTCAAGGCTGCCCACCGCTGCGGGCACATGTGCTCACTTCACCAGTGTGTGTATATATGTGTGTTTCACTGCACGGATGGGTTAAATGTGTAAAAGCGACAGTGGCAAGAAAAAAACACCTTTATTTACAGTTTTTACAACAGCTATTTACAATTTATACAGTGGTTCACTGATTGTCACAAAAAAAAACTTCTAATTGCAGAAGCTTTTAAATAACAATGACCGCTAAGTCATACAAGTTATTGTCACAATTTATACTCTTTGTGCGGGTATCTACACAGAGGGCAAATATGTTCTAACCCCAACAACAAACTTACTGATTACCACAATACTGCAATAACAAACAATATACAACACTTCACTTTAGTTTGTTAGTACTATACACAACTGATACATTCCCGCTATGCCAACATTGTTAGCTTTATTCAAGATTCAAGATTCAAGAAAATTTTATTATCAATAATATCACATGTGGTACATGAGATAAGAACGAAATTATGGGTCACGGACCGCAATTACCCTGTTCTTTTAAAGTTCATTCATTCATTCATTCATTATCTCCCGCTTTATCCTCTATTAGGGTCGCGGTGGGGTTCGCGTTGCCCATCCAGGGGAGAACGTCTCGGGCGCTGAGCAGATAGACCCAGGACAGGGCACCAATCCATCACTAGGCACACACTCACTCACACAGACACACTCTATATGGGGCAATTTTGAGAATTCAATTGACTTGATCCATGTTTTTGGACTGTGAATCCCTGGTGCTGAGAGGCGAACGTGTTAACCACTAAGCCACCGTGCCGCCCTTATGTATATACAGTATATAAAATAAATTTAAGAATATATATACATTATATATAAAAAGTAGTATACAATATATATAAATATAGAATATAAAATATAAATATAGCAGCATATAAATGTATATAAATGGTACATGTGAGATGGGATGATTAGGTATTTTGGTTAGAGTGATGATAAAATGTGTGAACATCTTGTTAGGTAGAGTTGTTAGATCTTGTTGATAGATAGAGTTTTTGAGTCTTACAGCTTCTTCTATGAAGCTGTTCCTCAGTCTGTTTGTTCTACACTTAATGCTCCGCAGTCTCCTGCCTGAGGGGAGCGGAACAAAAAGTGGGTGTGCTGGGTGAGTGGGGTGAGTGGGGTCCTTTATGTGCTTATCTAAGCTTACTACCAACAAAACACAGGTGTTCTGCCCCCCTAAATTCCCAAGAGCATGGGTTGACCCAGGTAGGTAAAAAGCATCGCTTTACCCTGCCTATTCTTTCAGGTCAGGGTCAACCACCGGTAGGTTTGGTAAGTATACATACTTGAATGTCTATGATGAGGTGTATCTTACATAATCACAAATGCACTGCTTGCCTAATGGTTACCTTTGTGATTTCAGAATGAGAGAGAACAGATCATGACCACTAATTGCTGGCTGACTCAGGTATGACCTGCATGCTGAGAGCTTGATTCTCCATCCATCCATCCATCCATCCATCCATCCATCCATTATCTTCCGCTTTATCCTGGGTAGGTTCCTCATGCCCATCTAGGGGAGAACGTTTCGGGTGCTGGGCAGATACACCCAGGACAGGGCGCCAATCTATCACTGGGCACATACTCACTCACACAAACACACTCTATATGGGGCAATTTGGAGAATTCAATTGACCTTGATCCATGTTTTTGGACTGTGGGAGGAAACTGGAGCTTGATTGTGCTAAATTAAAGCTACATGAGGGTGAATGTTACAGTAATTATCTCACAGGGACGAGATTGTCTTAGACACAATGCAAAATTCCAGTATTCTTTTATTCAGTGATGTAATCACATTAACGTCCTTCCTTTAGTGTTATGTAAGTAATTTATTTATAGAGTGCTTGTTACAACAGTACATTGTCACAATGCGAGTTAATGCGAGTTACTGAATAAACAACCAAGTGTACAGAAAAAATCATCAATGGTGGGCAACCATGATTGATGAGAGAGCTCTGCCCTTCCGTGGCCATGTCTCTGTATATATCCTAAGGTGGTTCTGCCTTCTTTTGGGTGTGTTTGCATAAAACTGAACCCATCAGATAACAGTCCTTTATCTTGTCAAAACAGTTGTGTCTTAAACCATTGACCCTATTTTAGATGTTCAGTTGAACTATTGCAAAACATAGATTACAGTTAGGATAAATTAATGCAATAAATGTCTTTTTATGTTTAATAAATCCATCATTCCGCAGGTAAGTGAGACTCATGCTGGTGGCTATCTATGTAAAGAATATATGATTGTACTCTATATACAACAAACGCATGCATGATGTCTCAACACTTTTCTAATTAGAATTAGCATTAACCTCTACATGTTTAAGCTACAATAAATTTTCTGTTGAGTCAGACCAAGTAATTTCAAGTCATTTATTTATAGAGTGCTTTTTACAATAGTACATTGTCACAAAGCAGCTTTACAGTGTTGTAAGCCTTTAAACCCCCAAAGAGCAAGCCGAAGCATCAGTGGCAAGACAAAACTCTGTTATGTTGTCAGGATCTTCAAAAAGCCGACCCAAACAGGGGATAAAGAAATAAGTGCAGGAAAACCAAAAAACAAGGCAACAATCACAAAGGTATCACCAGAGTTACAGAGCAAAGCTATGAGGAACCAACAGCTGGGGACAACCAATAAATGTGGACCAGGTAAATAAACAAAATTGGCGGGAAGTAGACAAAGTCAGGAAGTGGAGGTGGAGCTAAAGCACATGGTGGAACAAAACAAAAAACATCCATCCATCCATCCATCCATCCATCTATTATCTTCAGCTCTATCCACTAGGTTCGATGGGGGTTTCCTCATGCCCATTGTTAAGTTCCAATAAACGGTCATAAGTCGGCGGTTTTGTTCCAATAGAATTTAATGCGCTTTACTGAATAGTCAAACAAGTGTACAGGAAAAATCATCAATGGCGAGCAACCACGATTGATGAGAGAGCTCTAAAGTCTCAAAGATCCAACTTCAGTATATAAACCTTTAGTGGGCTGTCCTTCTGTTGGTGAGTGTGACTGGACCTTCCAAATATGGTGGGGTTTTCTGAGTCCCCAGTCCCAATAATACATTTTAACAAATGTTACTTGCCCCCTAAATCTATATTTTCACAGGTCAAATAATGCAATTCATATCTTTTTACGTTCAATAAATTCCAACACCATCCAGGGGAGAACATTTCGGACACTGGACAGACACTCCCAGGACGCCAATCTATCACTGGGCACTCACTATCACACACACATACACACACATACATACACACACACTGGGGCAATTTTTTGAGAATTCAATTGACTTTGTCTGTGTCTGTGTCTGTGTGGGTTTCCTTTGGGTTCTAGGGTTTTCCTCCCACAGTCCAAAAATATGGATTCAAGGTAAATTGAATGCTCCAAATGCCCCATTGAGAGTATGTTAGTCTGTGTGTCTGTGTGAGTAAGTGGGCCCTGTCCTGGGGGTATCTGCCATTTGAACCCCCCCTCTCCCCATGACCCTGGTAGAGGATTAAGTGGAAGAATAAATAAATGAAAGAATAAATAAATGTTCCACACATTGTCAAGTTATGTGGAGACAAAATTGGATGACTGGACAGTCTTGTTCTCACATCAACCTCATAACCCTGTCTCTCCCTGTCCATTGTTGCTCTGTGTTCTTCAGGTCTGGACTGATTACCGTCTGGCCTGGAATCCCGAGGAATATGAAGGTGTCGTGAACATTCGCCTTCCTTCACAGCACATATGGCTGCCGGACATCGTCCTCTACAATAAGTGAGTGGTGATGTGTTCTTGAGTTCATCTTACCAGGCATGACTATGATTAAGTAATGCCTCCCCGACACAGGGCCTTTATTCCACTCACTCCCAAACTCATCTGAAACACTTTCACTCAGAGAGGACCGACGGAAAGCAACAGTGATTTTATCCGGCCCTATTTTCCGAAATGATTTCATCCATAAGGGGATGATTCTGAAAGAGAGTGGGCTTGGGGCACTCAGGGATCTCTGGAGAGATTAGGGTTACATTAGTGTGATAGGGTACCTTTTAGCATACCTTTACTGCCAAGAATCATTGTGTTTCCACTTCAACAGCTGCTGCCTAAGCGACTTTAGTGTCCGTTTAATTCATTAAACTAATCCATGAGTGAACATTAGGATAGACCTGGATCTCATTTGCTTCCGGGTATGTAGTGTATGTTATAATGAATGATTTGAGAGCTTATATATGAGGACAATTAATTCTAGCTAGAAAGTTTTACAGTACAGCTATTTTAGAGTTCTGTTTTATAATAATTCAAAAATGCCGGACAACCTAAAGTCTAAGAGTTATGAGATCCAATCCAACTTTTTCCGCTTTATCCTGTACTGGGGTCGCGGGGGAGAACGTTTCGGGTGCTGGGCAGATACACCCAGGACAGGGCACCAATCTATCACTGGGCACACACTCACTCACACAAACACACTCTATATGGGGCAATTTGGAGAATTCAACTGATCTTCATCCATGTTTTTGGACTGTGGGAGGAAAGAAGAAAAGAGACCCAAGAAGTTGGACCCAAGAGTTGGAACCCAATGTTTAGATTAAATAAATTTCATTATCGGGCGGCATGGTGGAGTTTTCATGTTCTGATGAGTGGATGGATGGACGGGTTGATTAGGGTCACAAACAGGCCGGATTAGAGAATGCTCACCATAGAGATGCCATGCCACCGTACCACCCATTATTATTATTATATCATTATTATTATTTGATCATTATAATAATAATAATAATAATAATTTGTTATTGTTGTTGTTATTGTTGTTGTTGTTGTTATTATTATGCGGCTTAGTAGTTAGCATGTTCAACAGTCCAAAAATATGGATCAAGGTCAATTGAATTCTCCAAATTGCCCCATATAGTGTGTTTGTGTGAGTGAGTGTGTGCCCAGTGATAGATTGGCGCCCTGTCCTGGGTGTATCTGCCCAGTGCCTGAAACGTTCTCCCCTGGACATGGGGAACCCTGCCCTCGACCCTAGTAGAGGATAAAGTGGAAGATGGATGAATGGATGGAATTTCATTATCTCATATCTGCGTTGTTCTCTGGGTTTCAGTGCAGATGGAACGTATGAGGTCTCGTTCTATTCGAACGCCGTGGTGTCGAGCAGCGGTGAAGTGGCTTGGTTGCCTCCGGCCATCTATAAGAGCGCTTGTAAGATCGAGGTGCGCAACTTTCCCTTCGATCAGCAGAACTGCACGCTGAAGTTCCGCTCATGGACGTACGACCACACGGAGATTGATCTGACCTTGCTGTCGGACTTCGCCAGCCGCGATGACTTCAAACCCAGTGGGGAGTGGGACATCATCTCACTCCCGGGCCGCAAGAACGAGGACTCGAATGACATCACGTATCTGGACATCACTTACGATTTCATAATTAGACGCAAGCCACTGTTCTACACCATTAACCTGATCGTGCCATGTGTTCTCATCACGTCCTTGGCCATCTTGGTTTTCTACCTGCCCTCTGACTGTGGAGAGAAGATAACATTGTGTATCTCGGTTCTTCTGGCCCTCACCGTCTTCCTTCTTCTCATCTCAAAGATCGTGCCGCCAACCTCACTGGCTGTACCACTTATAGGCAAATATCTGATGTTCACCATGGTGCTCGTGACGTTCTCCATTGTTACCAGTGTGTGCGTCCTGAATGTCCACCACCGCTCGCCCAGCACACACAGCATGCCTCCCTGGGTGAAGCGCCTCTTTCTGAACCTGTTTCCTGCATTGCTGTTCATGCAAAGACCCGGCTCGTCCAATGTCCACCAGATGTTTCAGCGGAAGCACAGTCAGTGCACGTTTTCGAGGAACGCTGGACGGGAAGAAAGAGACGCATCGGACTCCTTTTTCATGAACGAGGACAGAGCCAACCGTCTCAGCTGGAGGACCGGAGAAATTCAGGACAATGTGGAGTTCCGTAAAGGCTTAGCAGTTAAATGGTCGGCCGATATGGCGGAAGCCGTCGAAGGTGTGAGATACATTGCTAACAAGATAAAGAGTGAGGATAACGAGGAATCGGTGAGTAACCTCCTTTGATCAGCATGTTTAATCATGTATTTGTTTTTTATGACGCCTGACCTTCATGAAATCCATCCATCCATCCATCCATCCATCCATTATCTTTCACTTAATCCTCAACTAGGGTCACGGGGGGTTCCCCATGCCCATCCAGAGGAGAACGTTTCATTACTGGGCACACTCATTCACACACTCACTCACACTAACACACTCTATATGGGGCAATTTGGAGAATTCAATAGACTTGATCCATGTTTTTGGACTGTGGGAGGAAACCAGAGAACCCGGAGGAAACCCACATGGACACGGGGAGAACATGGAAACTCCACCCAGATTTCTCATGTTCTCAGTTCTACTTACTGTAAAGATGGACTTTGTAGTTCTACAATTCCAGACTGTAGTCCATCTGTTTGTGGACTACAGAACAGAACATACTGTGTTAGGTTTATGGAGAAACATAAAGGTACAAATAAAGAACAAGCAAAATATAGAAAGATTCATATATATATACTAAGCCGGCGGCACGGTGGTTTAGAGGTTAGCACGTTCGCCTCTCAGAGCTAGGGATTCCCGGTTCGAATCCCCATCTGGGTGGAGTTTCCATGTTCTCCCCGTGTCCACGTGGGTTTCCTCCAGGTTCTCCGGTTTCCTCCCACAGTTCAAAAACATGGATCAATTTTACCAGACACACAGATGAAGCTAATATAGAGGTGGTAGTCATAATAATAATAATAATAATAATAATAATAATAGTAATAATAACAACAACAACAACAACAACAATAATTATTATAATAATAATAATAATAATAATAATAATAATAATAATAAAAGGGGATTCATAAATTAATAATGCATTAATTTTTGCCTTTCATTTTCAGGTTATTGAGGATTGGAAGTTTGTTGCCATGGTAATCGACAGACTCTTCCTGTGGATCTTTGTTTTGGTCTGTGTTTCTGGAACCACTGGACTCTTCATGCAACCACTTTTCAAGAGCCACAGCACTCCCACAGAATGACACACACATACACACACACACACACACACACACACACACACACACACATACGCACGTATGTCAAGCGCCACCAAAATGTCTATACAACATTTACAGTCTGGTACGTAATGTGGAGTCCTGGTGAAATTTCATCTTTTATTCATTTTAAAAACATTTTATTAAAGTTATTAAAATAAAATCAAGTTATCACAAAATTACAGCATCATAGGACATAAGATGGGTGTGTAACTGCGGGCGGTATGTTGGTGGTCTGCTGGGCAGATACATCCAGGACAGGGTGCCACTCCATCACTGGAAACACACTCTCACACACACATAGACAATATAGGGGCAATTTAGGCGGGACAAGTTAAACAGAAACAATTTAGAGCAGCCTGTTAGCATTGAATCCATGTTTTTGGACTGTGGGAGAAAACGGGAGAACCCAGGTGGAAATGGGAGAAACCTAGAAACTTCAAGTGGAAAAGGTTTCAGGTTCTAGGCAGATACACTTACAGAGTGCAAATCCATTACTGGGCACACACTTACACACTATATAGGGGCAATTTGGAGTAGCCAATTCACCTTGAATTCATGTTTTTAGACTATGGAAGGAAAATGGAGAGCCAGGAAAATACCCACATGTACATGAGTAGAATATGGAAACTTCACGCAGATCAGGATTTGAACCTGGATCCTCAGTGCAGAGAGGCGCATGTGCTAACCACTATGTCACTACGTCTATTTTAAAACACTTATTTCAATAAAACATTATTAAAATCAATGCATGTACTATTCAGCGCTCAGTTGAATTTGGTTCTGTCTGTGACCTGTGTTAAGACCTTTATTCATGACTTAAATATGCAATAAACAACATTACAAAACATTGTGTTAAATTTGTTGATTTTTTCACATGAAACATCTTAATAATGTGTCGTTTATTTGTGTAATATGTTTTATGTGGGTTATATACAGAATTACATAACTATACGAGCATTACATCCTGATCATGCAACCGGTGCCGCGTCAATCAGAGTCTATGGGATGACGAAAAAGAGGTTTAATGCAGAATACACCGGGGAAACAAACACTCACTTAAAAGCAAACAGGACTGACTTAATATAATGCTCAACAGGACTGAACAATAGGAAGATACGTGATGGGTAAACCGAGCTGATATTACTGACGAGATAAAAGCAACTTAATGAGAATTAATGAACTAATTAACAGAATTAACGACACGAACTAGCAGATGAGACAATATGCTAATAAAACAGATATGTGAGTCTGGCACATGAACTCTAGAAACATTTTATCACCCCTGACTGGAAGGTCAAAACATCCATCCATCCTCCCGTTATCTTCCGCTTTATCCTATATTAGGGTCATGGTGGGGTTCCCCATGCCCATCCAGGGGAGAACGTCTCGGGGGCTGGGCAGATACACCCAGGACAGGGTGTCAATCTATCGCTGGGCACACACTTAAGGCTCATTTATGCTCAACGTTAAATACGGAGACGGACTGAGCCTTTTGTCCGTACTCTGCGTTCATTTCATACGTAATTTGCACGTTTTCTGAAAGCTTGCGGACAGGACGGAGAAATACCACTGGAAACCGTGGGGGCAGTGCATGATGCGACCACTTCCATATGTACACGAAGAAGAAGAAAAACATGGCGGAACTTTTTGAAGACCGGTTATACGAGTGTGTACGCAATTTTAATCATTTATATGATGTTACTTCGCCGGGGCACAGGGACAAACAGTTGTTACAAAGCAAAGCAAGTTATCGAATGCCCTGGCAGACATCCGAAAGTATTGGAAATGACGTTCGTCATCAATTTCCCTCATTGGGCGGACAAGTGAATAAAATTCTCCATCCAAATGTCGCGACCTATTCAGTGGCCTCACAGAACACCGCCTCTAGAACGCTGCCTTTTTTGTCGTTTTTGCAGTTTGTACAAAATCAGAAGTTCCTCCGCCGTCGCCATGTTTGATTTTTACTCTAAACTGCCCTCTAATGGATGTAGTGTTCAACAACCATATCAACGGAGCTGACGCAAGGAAGTATGTGGGCAGTAACTGTTATAACGCATGAAGCGCACGCGCACATTTTCATACGCAAAGGGAGTATAAATGAGGCTTTACACACACAGACACGCATACATACACACTCTATATGGGGCAATTTGGAGAACTCAATTGGCCTTGATCCATGTTTTTGGACTGTGGGAGGAAACTAGAGAACCCGGAGGAAACCAACACGGACACGGGCAGAAGGCCACTGGAAGGACAAAACAGAATTTTTTTTTTTGGCAAATTCTACAAAAAATATTTTGCATTTGAACTACATCATTATAGTTCTAGAAATATGTAGTTCATTGAGACTTCTTAGGGAATTGAGTAGTAATAAAGTAATAAGGTGATGTTATTTTGCTAACAGTGCTTACACACAGAAATCAATCCAGGGTTCTTTAGATCACATGTCTGGTCCCTTAACCACAAGTGAATTACTTTCCAGAGCAACATTAATTCTTAAGTTAGGTCAGGAGTGTGTTCAAATGTGTGTGTGTGTGTGTGTGTGTGTGTGTGCCCGTGTGTGCGTGTGTATGTGTGAGATTGTGTATGTGTGTGTCGTGAATCTTTTTCCAGAACAACATTAATTCTTATGTCCAGGTACGGAGTGTGCGCAAATGTGTGTGTGTGTGCGCCCACGTTTGTGTGTGTGTGTGTGTGTGTGTGTGTGTGCACCCACATGTGAGTGTGTGTGTGTGTGTGTGTGTGTGTGCATGTGCATGTGTGTGTGTGCATGTGTGTTTTCCCATGTGTGTGTGTGCATGTGTGTGTGCCCGTGTCTGTGTGTGCCCGTGTGTGTGTGTGCCCACTTGTGTGTGTTTAGGTGTGTATGTGTGTGTGTGCATGTGTGTGTCGTGAATTACTTTCCAGAGCAACATAAATTCTTAAGTCTAGGTCAGCAGTGTGTGCAAATGGAAGGAGATGCATTATTTAGCTGCTTGTCTGTGAGGATATTTATATCTCTTTTTAATAGAGGCAGTGCTTTGTAGGTAGCATGAAGGTACTTTAATCCTGCTGAGTGGGTAGAGTTCTTTCAGTGTGGAATTGGTATGTTCTCCCTCGGCATGGGTTTTACACTGGAAGCTCAGGTTTCTCTCCAAAGTCTAAAGATATGATGGTCAGGTGAATTAACAATAGTGTGGCTGTATTTGTTTGTCCTGTGTCTGCTGAGTTCCCTGGTTGTCTTTTCAGCCCTGCGCGGTGAGACAGGCCTCCAGAACCCAATTCATCGTAAATTTTTGTGTCGACGCCATTTTGTGCATTAGTGACTGAATGTAGCTGACAGTTTTGCAAATTTTAAAATTAAATTCACTCATTCACTCATTATCTTCCGCTTTATCTTCTACTAGGGTCGTGAGGGGGTTCCCAGGGACTTCATTAGACCTGGGCTTTCGGGGCTATAGCCCCGGATGTTTTGTCAGTAGCCCCGAATCAAATGAGAGCAGCTCTCTCTGCAGCCTCTCCTTCAGCAGCGGGACCGAACGATGGAGTCACCGTCAGCTGTATGTGCTTCTAAGCTCTCTCTCTCTGTGTGTGTGTGTGTGTGGGTGTGTGTGTGAGTGAGACAGATTTTTCGCCAGTATGGGGAGTAAGGTTACCATAATAACTGTATGTTGACTGAAAAGAGCAGCTTCTCAGCTTTCAGAAACTGTCAGATTTTTTCTGAAGGCACAAACTGTCGCAGCAAAACCTTGTTAAAACTCACATCTGCGACGGACTCATAAAACGGATTCATGCTTTTCTGCCGAAGCCCAGATTCGTTTATTCAAACATTTTCAGCCAAAACCATAATTTATTAGAACTGAATGTGCTCTCCACTGCTGACAGACATATTTCATATGTTATCTAATTTTATCCGATATAACTAATAAATGATAAAACAAAATGAATGTAACAACATTGAAAAATGAATAAATACACTCATGAATGGGCACTTTTTAAAGAGGACAGAGGGGCAATAAGGTATCTGGGCTAAAACCCTAAAAACCCTAAAAACGCCCCTGGTGGTTCCCCATGCCCATCCAGGGGAGAACGTTTCAGGCACTGGGCAGATACACTCAGGACAGGGCACCAATCCATTGCTGGACACTCAATGACTCACTCACTTACAC
This sequence comes from Corydoras sp. C115, assembly GCA_019802505.1. Taxonomy (NCBI): domain Eukaryota; kingdom Metazoa; phylum Chordata; class Actinopteri; order Siluriformes; family Callichthyidae; genus Corydoras; species Corydoras sp. C115. The sequence goes on from JAFMOC010000485.1 coordinate 40,141, forward strand.
ACACATACTGACTATATAGGGGCAATTTAAAGCAGTCAATTTACCTTGAATCCATGTTTTTGGACTGTAGGAGGAAACTGGATAAATTACCCATTTTCTACAAATTTTTATACTTCACATGCAGAATTATTCATCCATCCATTATCTTCCGCTTCATCCTATATCAGGGTCGCGGGGGGGGGGGTTACCCATGCCCATCCAGGGAAGAATGTTTCGGGCGCTGGGCAGATACACCCAGCACAGGACGCCAATCCATCGCTGGGCACACACTCACTCACACAGACACACTGTAGATGGGGAAATTTGGAGAACTCAATTGACTTGATCCATGTTTTTGGACTGTGGGAGGAAACCAGAGAACCCGGTGGAAACCCACGCGGACACGGGGAGAACATGGAAACTCCACCCAGATGGGGATTCGAACCGGGAATCCCTAGCGCTGAGAGGCAAACGTGCTAACCACTAAGCCACCGTGCCACCATGCAGAATTAATTTTGAATAAAGTAATTTAACATGATATTTGATTGGTGGGGTTTTTTTTTTTTTTTAAAAAGATGTCTTTCATAGTTGTGAAAACTATGCTTGTTTAGTTTAAAACTTGTTTAGTTTTATTCATTTCCCCTTTGTGTATTTGGTTGCCCCTTATCCTTGTATCCAAAGCATCATCACCAAAACATGTGAGAGAGTGTTATTAATCTGATCATTTCGTTTCAGCTCACTCTGTTATTTTAATTAATACATTACATACCGGGCAGCACAGCGGCTTAGTGGTTAGCATGTTCTCCTCTCAGCACTAGGGATTCCCGGTGCGAATCCCAATCTGAGTTTCCATGTTCTCCCCGTGTCCGTGTGGGTTTCCTCCGGGTTCTCAGATTTCCTCCCACAGTCCAAAAACATGAATCAAGGTCAATTGAATTCTCCAAATTGCCCCTTATAGAGTGTGTTTGTGTGTGTGTGTGAGTAAGTGTGTGCCCAGTGATAGATTGGCGCCCTGTTCTCTGCATAGCGCCCGAAACGTCCTCCCCTGGATGGGTATGGGTATGGGTAGAGGTGACCCTAGTAGACCCTAGTAGAGGTGAGTGTGTGCTGTTAAGCTTATCTACTAAATTAAGTGTTATCTAGTTGCTTAGTTACTTTTAGTTACTTTTTTTACATTCTCTTGACTGTTCAGCTACCTCATCGTTATAACATAGCATTTATTTCCGCTTTTTGTCCCTCTCTACTCTCCAAATCGCAGTGTAGTTGCTAGCGTTTTTAGCCGCTAACGCTAGCACTTTCTGCTTACTATCGCGGTCGTTTTCTGCCAACACCGCTGCATTTATTTACCCGCTTCGTTTATAAATATTAGCCTATATTATAAAAGAGTCATCTCCTGATCTGCGTCGCCGGATTCAACTGTTCGGATTTTCGGATCGGATTTTATTGGACTCAACGCTGATCCTCACACACCGCATTGTGAGAACCTTCAGGACTCAACCTCCATCCGACGCTAATACAGCCAGATTCACTAGAGTTGGATCTCCACCAGCTGCTGCCGCTGCTTTGTTTCATCATCAGCTGTAACAGCGGGAAATAACCTTACATCTCTACCCACCCGAAGCTAAGTTTATTTCTTCATTCATATATAAACTTTACAATGGCACTTTCCCCTCTGGTTGCGTGCCCTCAGTGCAGTATGTACAGACAGTCTTCCTCCGTCATTACTGATAATTCAGTCTGTCAGAAGTGTTGCCTAGTCCTTAGTCTGACGGAGAAGATTTCAGTGCTAGAAGAGCGCATTCGGGTTTTAGAACAGGGTCATGTTAGTAAAGGTGTGTCAGGGACCAGTTTAGCCAGCCCGAATGCCACAGGATCAGGTCCTAAATCTCCGGCTTTAGAGCCCTCGCAGCAGGGCGAGTGGGTGACGACCAGGCGACGTGCGTAGAACTGAGCATCACTCTTCTAGGATCCACGTGTCCAATCGGTTTTCCCCGCTCAGTGACTCACCCACTGAGAGACCGGTTGCTAAAAGTGCTCTGGTTATTGGCGACTCCCAGCTCAGACACGTGCGAATCGCTACCCCCTTAGAGACCCCAGCAACCATAGTCCGGTGCATTCCGCTTCCGGGTGAACGCTGGCGTGCTTGTCTGCCGCTGCCCGCTGGTTGGATTTACAATGTTTGGATTTAAAATGACTCGTCTCTGGTTCTTCCCTCTATGGATACTCTTCTTAAGAATATACCAACCTGTGATGGGTATCATCCAGTATTCCGCTGCTGAACTGGTTCGGCTGAGATTTCAGCAAACTGTCTTTTCACACTCACCTCCGACAGCTCTGCTCTCCAATGCGGATCTACTTTACATTCCTCGTCGGAAATATATCCACCGAGGGTCCCGCCGCTCTTCACACGAGGATATATCGGGTCCACTGCGTGCCATCGGGTCTTCTACTGGTCACTCCCGCCGTGCCCGCCGGGGACCAAGTCGCGCAGCTGACCATAGCGCGCTAGCTCACCTAGCCCGGTCGGCTAGCACTGTTTCTGGGACCCAGCATCCCATCGTCAATTTTGGTCTACTTAACATTCGCTCACTAACGCACAAGGGACTTCTCATCCAAGATCTCCTAACTGATCGCAAGTATGACTTCCTCTGTTTAACTGAGACGTGGCAACAACAAAATGACTTCACCCAACTCAATGAATCGACTCCGGCGGGGTATGTTTACATCAGTAAATCTCGCGAGACTGGCAGAGGAGGTGGCCTCGCGATATTTCACCGGGAGGAACTGAAAGTTACTCCGGTGCCTGCGCCCGTTTTCGACTCTTTCGAGGCACAGATATGTCGTCTAGCTGGCTCCACGCCAACTATCATCGCCAACATCTACCGGCCCCCGAAAAGTAACAAAGACTTTCTTCAGGACTTTGCTGCGCTGCTTACTCACCTAATCACTCTCTCACCTGTTATCATAGTCATGGGCGATTTTAACATTCATATGGACAGTACCAATAATCCCCTGACTAAAGACTTCATATTATGTTTGGAGAGCTTCGGTCTACAACAGTTTATTGACATTCCCACCCATGCTAAAGGTCACATTTTGGACCTCGTCTGTTGCACAGGCGTCGCTCCTTTAAACAGTTCAGTTGAAGAGATAGCTGTATCTGACCACTCTCTTGTCTCCTTTAATATTAATCTTCCTCTTTCTTTTACCAAACCTTCCCGTCTCATCTCCTACCGCAATATCAGGGATATTGATCTAACATTACTCTCTTCCAGTATCACTTCCCATTTGGACTCCCATCAACAAATGGATCTAGATGAACTAGTGACATTATATAATACTGGTCTTCAGGCCAGCCTCGACTCCTTGGCTCCGTTGAAATCACGTATGGTTAATTTCTCACGCTCGGCCCCCTGGTTCACGTCTGAGCTTCGGCTCCTGAAAACTAAAGGACGACAATATGAGTGTCTGATGAGGAAAACTGGTCTGTCTGTTCACAAGGACTTGTACAAGGACCATATGCTTCATTATAAGGGCTCCTTATTACAAGCTAAATCTAACTATTACGCTGCTCAAATTGATTCTATGAACGGTAACACTAGATCACTCTATGCATTCTATAACAAATCCGTCCGGGCTCCAGATTCTTTTCCACAGTACCTATGCACTACTTCCTTCTGTAATTCTCTTATGTCCTTCTTTAATGAGAAAATCGAGAACATCTACAAATCTTTTGGCACTCAGCCTACACCTACAACTGTCACCGAATCTCTGTATCCTCTTCATTTAACCTATCTTTCATCTTTCTCTCTTCCTCCTATTTCTGAAGTTTCTTATCTTATCTCCTCTGCTAAGTTATCTTCCAGCACATTGGATCCTCTCCCCACAACATTGGTCAAATCATGTCTTCCTTCTCTGCTTCCTCTTATCACTGCTATTATTCATTCCTCCCTCACGACTGGGACTGTACCAACAGCTTTTAAAACGGCAGCCATTACCCCGATTCTTAAAAAACCTGGTGCTGATCCGACTGATTTTAATAATTTACGTCCCATCTCCAATCTCCCATTTATCTCAAAAATTCTAGAGAAAGTAGTAGCAGCTCAACTCCATTCATATCTATCACACAACGACTTATATGAAAAATTTCAATCTGGTTTTCGATCAGCACATAACACAGAAACAGCTCTTGTCAGAATGACCAACGACCTTCTCTGCGCAGCAGACTCAGGCCTTCTTTCCATTCTCACTCTTCTGGACCTGAGCGCTGCCTTCGACACTGTCTGTCACTCCACTCTTCTTCATAGATTGTCCTCCATTGGGAGGGATAACTCATACCTCATTTAATTGGTTTAAATCTTATCTGTCAAATCGCTCTCAGTTTATCCAGCTTAAAACCTCCACTTCTCAATCTTCCCCTGTCATTACAGGTGTGCCCCAAGGCTCAGTCTTGGGCCCCCTTCTTTTCCTGGTCTACCTTCTCCCGCTAGGTAAAATTTTTCGCAAACATAATATAAACTTCCATTGTTACGCGGATGACACCCAGCTCTACCTCTCGAGTAAGCCCTCCTCCAATTTTCCCTCACCCTCTCTTACTAACTGTTTATCTGACATCAAATCCTGGCTCTCTCTTAACTTTCTCAAATTAAATGGAGATAAGACAGAGGTACTCCTTGTTGGCACCAAGTCTAACCTCTCTAAAGCAAATAATTTTTCCCTTTCTATCAACAGCTGTCTAGTCTCCCTGTCTGCTCAGGTAAAGAGCTTGGGTGTCCTCCTCGATAACACCTTGTCATTCAAATCACACATTAACAATATCACTCGCTCAGCTTATTTCCACCTCCGAAACATAAATCGTCTACTCCCTTCTCTCTCTTCTCACACTACTGCTATTCTGGTTCATAGTCTCGTCACCTCTCGCCTTGACTACTGTAATTCTCTTCTTTATGGTCTTCCTCTGAAATCATTACACAAACTCCAAATGGTTCAGAACTCAGCAGCACGTATTATCACAAGAACTCCTTCTCATCATCATATCTCTCCTGTTCTACATCAGTTGCACTGGCTCCCGGTTACTCAACGTATTCATTATAAAATATTACTCCTCACTTTCAAAGCCATCCATAACCTTGCTCCTCCGTATATTGCAGATCTTATCACGGTTACCTCTCACCCACGATCACTGAGATCTTCCGCCTCTACACACCTGTCTGTTCCCACTATGCGCCTTAGCACCATGGGAGGTAGAGCCTTCAGTAGCTCTGCCCCTAGACTATGGAATGCTCTGCCTCCCGACTTAAGGAAATTGGACTCCATATCACAGTTTAAGTCGAGTCTCAAAACGCACCTTTTTAGAATTGCTTATAATCTCTGATTTTATTTCCTCTATCTTTTAATTTATTTTTTACTTAAATTTATTTTACTATGATTTGTTTTTTCTTTGTAAGGTGACCTTGAGTGTCCAGAAAGGCGCCATCAAATGAAATGTATTATTATTATTCCGGGGGCCAGGGCTCCAGACATCAGGGCGAACCTCAAAGTGCTGGCTAATGCTAAACGCTCATTCTCTAGAATAGTTATCCACGTCGGCACTCATGACGTTTGTCTCAAGCAGTCAGAGATTACTAAGGCTAATGTTAAAGAGGTGTGTGGAACCGCTGCAATGATGTCTGATGAAGTAGTTGTCTCTGGTCCCCTACCAATTAGGCGTGGCGGCGAAACCTACAGCAGGTTATGGTCGCTGCATTGCTGGATACCTAAGTGGTGCTCAGAAAACAACATTACCTTTATTGATAATTGGTCTACTTTTGAGGGAAGGCCTGGCCTTTTGAAATGGGACGGCATCCATCCTTCCCGGGAGGGTGCTGCGCTCATGTCACATAACATAGCCGATAGAGTTTTTTCTTCAGATAGGAATAAAAATCGACAATTCAGAGCCAAGGCCAGGCAGCAGACAGAATGGCCTAACCAACTGCCTGCGAACTGCCAGGAGTCGTCACCCACAATAACTAGGTTCCATACCATTAAGACAGTTATCAAGTATCGCAGTGAGCAAAAAACAACAAAAAGAGTCCAAAAATTGTGCCAAAAAAATCTCATTAATATCAATACAACCTCAAGTAATGTAAGAAACACTTTTAAGTTAAAACTTGGGTTATTAAACATTAGGTCACTGTCATCAAAATCAGCTCTAGTTCAAGAAATAATAACTGATAACTTTCTAAACGTCATTTGTCTCACAGAGACCTGGATTAGGGCCAACGAATACCTAGCATTAAATGATGCCTCTCCACCTGGTTATACTTATGCTCATAAACCACGTCTTAGTGGACGAGGAGGTGGAGTGGCTACGATCTATAAAGAAAACATAAATGTAACACTTAATAATAAGTATGAGTCAAAATCCTTCGAAGCTCTTGTACTCAACATAAGCAGTTCATCTTCATTGAAGAATAAATCCAATCTAATGCAACTTATTACCATATACCGCCCTCCCGGCCCATATACAGAGTTTATTAAAGAATTTGGTGAATTTTTCTCTAACATAGTAATCTCATCAGACAAGGCCTTAATAGTCGGTGACTTCAATGTTCACTTTGAAAACCCATTAGACTCATTTAAATTAGCCTTTGACTCCATCCTAGATTCCATGGGCATTACTCAAAGTGTAGTTGGAATAACACATCGCTGTAAACATACATTAGACTTAGTTTTATCACATGGTATTATCATTAATAATTTAACTATTGTTCCACTATGTGAGGTCATCTCCGATCACTATTTGATAATCTACGATTTAGAAATTGATATTGATCCAGTCATTAAACCGCAATATGACATGAAGCGTACAATCATTCCCTCTACTGCTGTGTCATTCCTACAACATTTACCCGAATTAAACATTAAACCAGCATCAGGACCCGATGAACTTGAAAACACAGCGGAATACCTTAAACACGTGTTTTCTGCAACCTTAGACAGTGTCGCTCCACTTAAACTAAAAAGGATTAAAGATGAAAGACTCGTTCCATGGTTTAATGATCAAACACGCGCCCTAAAACAAGCCACTAGAACCATGGAGCGTAAATGGAGACAAACTAAATTAGAGGTATTTAGGGTTGCATGGAAGGACAGTATGACTGAGTACAAAAATGCACTCAATGCAACGAAGACTAAATATTATTCTGAATTAATAGAGAACAACAAAAACAACCAACGATTCCTCTTTAGTACCATTGCCAAATTAACTTGAAGTGCTACTGAATCAGATTCACAGATTCACTCACAGTTCAGCAGCAATGATTTCATGAATTTCTTTAGTGACAAAATTGAAAACATAAGACTTAAATCATCTAATGCATTGTGTAGCGTAACCAATAATCAACCCTCAATGATTTCTGAAAAATCTAGTGGTAGAGAAAATAATATAGTACAAGAGTTAAATACCTTTAACCCCATATCTAAAAAAGAGCTTGTCTCATTAATTACACAATCAAAGACAACATCCTGTATGTTAGACCCAATACCTACAAACCTGCTTAAAGACCTCCTACCAAATATTACAGAGCCTTTTATAAACATTATAAATTCATCACTTAAAATAGGTTATGTCCCCAAAAATCTGAAGTGTGCAGTCATTAAACCATTACTTAAAAAACCTAATTTAGATCCTCTAATACTGTCCAACTATAGACCAATATCAAACCTTCTTTTTGTCTCTAAAATCCTAGAAAAAAATAGTGTTCAACCAGCTGAATCGCCATCTTCTAGCTAATAACGTTCATGAAGTTTTTCAGTCAGGTTTTAGGTCTCACCATAGCACTGAGACAGCCTTAATTAAAGTCGTTAATGACTTATTAATGTCCTCTGATAATAACCAAATCTCTTTTCTTGTATTATTAGATCTTAGTGCAGCCTTTGACACTATAGACCATAACATCTTAGTTGATAGATTAGAAAACATTGTGGGTGTTACAGGATCTGCACTCCAGTGGATTAAATCCTACCTGACAGATCGATATCAATTCACCTGTGTTAACAACCAATATTCTGATCTTGCTAAAGTTAAATAGGGTGTCCCACAAGGGTCAGTTCTGGGCCCACTCCTATTTGCATTATATATGCTTCCATTGGGATCAATTATTCGTAAACATGGAATCAGTTTCCACTCATATGCAGATGATACACAGTTATGTTTCAGCTAACCCTAATGATGGTTGTTCAGTCACTAAGCTCGAGGACTGCATCCAAGATATTAAAATATGGATGTCAAAAAACTTCCTACTGCTAAATTCTGATAAAACAGAGTTTCTGATAGTTGGACCCAAGGACAAAATTAACAAAGCTTCTAACACTATGTTAAACCTTGATAACTCTTTAATTAGACCCAGTTCATCTGTAAATAATCTCAGTGTCATTATTGATTCAGATCTCTCCTTTACAAAGCACATTAGCAATATTACTTGAATTGCATTTTTTCACCTTCGTAACATTTCGAAGCTACGAAATATCCTCTCCCTCCAAGATGCAGAAAAACTAATTCATGCTTTTATTACCTCAAGGTTAGATTATTGTAATTCACTTCTGACAGGATGTTCTAATAAATCATTACATAAATTACAACTTGTGCAGAATGCTGCAGCTAGAGTTTTAACTAAAACCAGAAAGTTTGATCATATAACTCATGTGTTATCAAACTTGCACTGGCTACCAGTTAAGTTTCGTATCGAGTACAAGATTTTATTACATAACATATAATTATATGTTAATTAATATAATTATTTTATAACATATAAAATTCTACATAATCAGGCTCCACAGTATCTGAGTGAGCTGATTCAATCATACAAGCCAACACGTGAGCTCTGATCTCAAGGTGCTGGTTTACTCTTAGCTCCTAGAATAAATAAAATTACTGCTGGTGGAAGAGCGTTCTCCCACAAGGCTCCTCAAGTATGGAATAGCCTTCCAGTTACTGTTCATGATTCTGAATCACTATTAATCTTTAAAAATAAATTAAAAACACATTTATTTAATCTTGCGTTTAACTAATCCCCTGTAGATAAAGATGTAGGTCTCAGACATGGCTGTGTTGGGGGGTAATCTCTGATCAGTGTATGCTGGCGTTTCACCTCTTCACCCACCTCATCATTAATGGGGGGGTGTGGCGCTGAAATGATGCTGTTCCGAGGCGCCATCTCAACTATGTAGAGTCTGTAGTATCTGCCTCTTTTAGTTATGCTGCTCTAGTCAGTGATGCCGGAGTCACATGCTGCACTGTGTCAATAAATTACTTATTAATTAAATGCCGTGCTTTATTATTAGCTCTAACTGCCTTCCTTGTCTGTTTCTTTTGAGGTGTCCCCCGGCTTCCTGGAGATCTTCATCCATGGCTCTGCTGATGAATACAGTATGGAACCTGACAAGGCGGTCCTGCAGGACGCCCCCTAATGGACTCACATATAGTTGTCCAGTTGTTAGTTTTTCCATTTGTTTAATATCTGGACATGGCTGTCCTACACTGTTGTTGCTGCCTGGCCGCTCAAGGAGGATGAGTCCCCCACTGAGTCTTGGTCCTCCCAAGGTTTCTTTGTTAAATAACAACATAAAAGGGAGTTTTTTCTTGCCACTGTCGCTTCGGCTTGCTCTTTGGGGGTTTAAAGGCTTTTCATTCTGTAAAGCTGCTTTGTGACAATGTACTGTTGTAAAAAGCGCTATATAAATAAATGACTTGAACTTGAATTTGTCCAGCGATAGATTCTTCGGGTTTCCTCCCACAGTCCAATTACATGGATCAAGGTAAATTGAATGCTCCAAATTGCCCCATATAGTGTGTGTGTGTGTGTGTGTGTGTGTGTGCTCAGCATTCGATTGGCACCCTGTCCTGGGTGTATCTGCCTAGCTCCCTTGGATGGGCATGTGCAACCTCCCTGTGAATCTAGTACAGGATAAAGCAGAAGATAATGGATGGATGGACATTACATACCATTTAATCATGTAGCAGATGCATTTATCCAATCCGACTTACAAATTGAACACAGGGTTGATAAAAAAAATCCGGTGAGTATTGAGGGTTAAGGGTGCTCAAGGACCCACATTGGTAACATCAGTGGACCTGGGATTTGTACCCACAACCTTTAGATTGATAGCCCAACACCCCAATATTTCAGTATAGATTTTCAGTTTTCAGTATTCCTGATTTGTTGTTAGTTTGTTTTGATTTGCAAAATCACAGAGTCACGCTGCACCATCCCGAACATCGCCGCAGCTCTCCGAACCATGACAAAATGTTCTATTTTTGTGGAAAGAGAATGGACTGACACTTAAGACCACAGCTGCTTCTAACTGGAGCAGAAAATTTGAGAAGCTGACAGAGCCCTGCATTCTGAGGGGAAACTCTTCTGACAATTATTAAATATGACCTTCGTGTGTGTTATATTTGTGTTTGTTTCATGTTATGAGGATGTTGTGTAAGATTCACATTCAGATAAGGTTTGTATTAATGCAGTACATGCTTCTATCTTTACTAGGGTTGCGGGGGTGAGGGTTGGGGGGGATGGCCTTCCAGGGGAGAACGATACACCCAGGACAGTGCGCCAATCTATTACACTTACTCACACACACATCCTGAATCATGTTTGTGGACTGCGGGAGGAGGAAACACACATGGACACGGGGAGAAGATGGAAACTCCACCCAGATTGGGATTTGAACCTGAACCTGGGAGGATAACGTGTTAACCACTGAACCACCGTGCCGCATTCAAATAAATATCCATCCATCCATCCATTATCTTCCACTTGTCCGGGGTTCGGGTTGCGGAACAGAAACCCAAGTAGGGAGACCCAGACCTCCCTCGCCCCAGCCACCTCCACCAGCACAACTCAAGCGTGTCCAGGGTCTTCCCCGGAGTCTCCTCCCTGCTGGATTTCCCTGAAACAACTCTCTACCAGATGCCCAAACCACCTCAACTGGCTCTTTTTGACGTGGAGTAGTAACGGTTATACTCCGAGTTTCTCCCACATGACCGAGCTTCTCACTCTATCTCTAAGGGAGAGCCCAGCCACCTTGTGGAGAAAACCCATTTCGGCCTCTTGTATTTCCATTCTTGTTCTTTCAGTCATTACCCAAAGCTCATGACCATAGGTGAGGGTCGGAACGTAGATCGACTGGTAAATCGAGAACCTTGCCTTATGGATTAGCTCCTTTTTCACCACAACAGACTGGTATAGAGTCCACATCACTGCTGACCCCACCCCCATACACCTGTCAATCTCCCACAATCTTACCATCACTCGTGAACAAGACCCCGAGGCCCGAGATACTTAAACTCCTCCACTTGAGCTCTCATCCCTGACGCAGATACGACTCTCCACCATTTTCCGACTGAGAATCAGGGCCTCATATTTGGAGGTGTTGATTCTCACACTCAGCTGCAAACCAATCTAGTAAGAGCTGGAGTTCGCAGCCTGATGATGCTAACAGGACCACATCATCTGCAAACAGCAGCGACGTGATCCTCAGATCACTAAACTGGACACCCTCCACCCCCTGGCTCAAATAAATATATTATCTCCATTATTATATCCATTATCTTCCGCTTTATCCTCTATTTGGTTTGCGAGGGGGGGGGGGTTCCATCCATTTACCCATCCAGGGCGCTGGGCAAATACACCCAGGACAGGGCGCCAATCTATCGCCGGGCACACTTACTCACACAGACACACTCTATATGGGGTAATTTTGGAGAATTCAATTGACCTTAATCCATATCCATGTTTTTTGACTGTGGGAGGAAACCGGAGAACCAGGAGGAAACCCATGCAGACACAGGGAGAACATGGAAATTTATATATATACATACTGTATATATATACAGTATATATATATATATATATATATATATATATATATATATATATATATATATATATATATATATTGCATTTACATACAATCAAATATTCCAATTTTACACAATTATACTGTATATCAAGTACATCCATCCATCCATTATTTTCTGCTTTATCCTATATTAGGGTCGCGGTGGGGTTCCCCATGCCCATCCAGGGGAGAATGTTTCGGGCGGCGGGTAGATACACCCAGGACAGGGTGCCAATCCATCCCTGGGCACACACTCACTCACACAGACACACTCTATATGGGGCAATTTGGAGAATTCAATTGACCTTTATCCATGTTTTTGGACTGTGCAAACCGGAGAACCCGGAGGAAACCCATGCGGACACGGGAAGAACATGGAAACTCCACCCAGATTTGGATTCGAACCGGGAATCCCTAGCACTCAGAGGAGAACATGCTAACCACTAAGCCACCATGCCAGTCCCAGCGCTGATAGGAGAACATGCTAACCACTAAGCCACCATGCCGCCCTATATTAAAACCAATATAAAATAATGTAAGCATGTTTACATTTAAGTATCACGTATAGCATTAAACCATACCTCACATGGCACATGATCACTAAACACTATACTGCACTAGAGGTGGCACGCCACTCCTACTACACAAACTAGTGCACAAATGTTTACCTCAGACAGAGGTACACACTGTTAATTATGATAGTCAATAGTCTCAACTGACAGGCATGTGTCAGATTTAATTAGTTTGACTCTTCAATTTTAAAAGCTTTTTCATGTCTGTGTTCTAAAAGTAGTTTTAGAAATAATCTCTTGTCATTCAGCAGTATTAAAAGCTTACTTTAGGGATAGAATAACCTCTAAATATCCATCCATCCATTATCTTCCGCTTAATCCTCTACCGGATTCAAGGTGAATTGAATGCTCTGAATTGCCCCATATTTTGTGTGTGTGTGTGTGTGTGTGTGCGTGTGTGTGTGTCTGTGACTGAGTGTGTGCCCAGCGATTGGCGTCCTGTCCTGGTTGTATCTGCCCAATGCTCTAAACGTTCAGCACTGGATGGGCATGGGGAACCCCCCCCCCCGTGACCCGAGTAGAGAATTAAGTGGAAGTTAATGAATGAAATCTATAAAGAACTGCTGCAGTCCTGAAAGCTGGAACACATCCAACAGGCTACTGGATGAGAGTCTCTGTAACAAAATTAAAAAATTTGATCAAATTTTATATTTGATAAAATATAAATCTTATTATTTACAGTATATTTGTTGTGGGGAACAGAAATATTAAATCACGACTTGATAAACAGTATAATTGTGTAAAATTGTCTGGTAGGGAGGGTAGCTTTACGCCGATGGTCCTCTCTGCAGACCTGATGATGCGCTGTAGTCTGTGGGTGTCGTGTCTGGTAGCTGAGCTGCCCCACACTGTGATGGATGCGGTGAGGATAGATTGTGTGGTGGCGGTGTAGAACTGCACCATCAGCTCCTTGGGCAGGTTGAACTTCCTCAGCTGATGCAGGAAGTACAGTCTCTGCTGAGCCTTCTTGATGATGGTGCTGATGTTGCAGTCATATTATACATATATTTATACACACACACACACACACACACACATATATACATACATATATATATATATATATATATATATATATATATATATATCCTTTTTCATTCATTCATTATTGCCCGCTTTATCCTCTATTAGGGTCGCGGTGGGGTTCCCCATGCCCATCCAGGGCACACACTCACTCACACAGACACACTCTATATGGGGCAATTTTGAGAATTCAATTGACTTGATCCATGTTTTTGAACTGTATGAGGAAACCGGAGAACCCGGAGGAAACCCACGCAGACACAGGGAAAACTATATATATATATATATATATATATATATATATATCCATCCATCCATCCATTATCTTCCGCTTGTCCGGGGTTCGGGTTGCGGGGGCAGCAACCGAAGTAGGGAGACCCAGACCTCCCTCGCCCCAGCCACCTCCACCAGCTCAACTGGGGGAACCCCGAGGCATTCCCAGACCAGCTGAGAGATATAATCCCTCCAGCATATCCTGGGTCTTCCCTGGGGTCTCCTTCCAGCTGGACTTGCCTGGAACACCTCCCTAGGAAGACGCCCAGGAGGCATCCTTACCAGATACCCGAACAACCTCAACTGGCTCCTTTCGATGCGGAGGAGTAGCGGCTCCGTGATTTGCACAGAAGTCCAACAACTGAACACCACTCGGGTTCAGATCAGAGGGGCCGTTCCTCCCAATCACACCTCTCCAGGTCTCACTGTCATTGCCCAAGTGAGCGTTGAAGTCCCCCAGTAGGACTACAGAGTCTCCAGGGGGAGCAGTTTCCAGTACCCTTCCCACAGACTCCAAGAAGGCTGGGTACTCTAAACTGCTGTTCGGCGCATAAGCACAGACAACAGTCAATACCCGTTCCCCCACCCGAAGGCATAGGGAAGCTACCCTCTCATCCACCATGATGTCGCCATGGGCAACTCCAGAAAAGAACAGAGTCCAGCCCCTCTCAAGGAGATTGGACCCAGAACCCGAGTTGTGCGTTGAGGTGAGCCCGACTATATCTAGCCGGTATCTCTCCACCTCCCGCACCAGCTCAGGCTCCTTCCCTGCCAGTGAAGTGACGTTCCAAGTTCAGAAAGCCAATTTCAGCAACTGAGGATCGCGACACCCAGGCCCACGCCTCCGGCCACTGCCCGATCCACACTGCACCGAACCCCTATTACTACCCCCCCCACAGGTGGTGAGCCCATTTGAGGGGGAACCCATGTAGCTCCTTCGGGCTGGGCCCGGCCGGGCTCCATGGGAAAGTGCCCGACCACCAGACGCTCGCTGACGAACCCCATCCCCGGGCCTGGCTCCTGGGTAGGGCCCCGATAACCCTATATCGGATTTCATAGGGGTTTTTATTGGACCACTCTTTGTCTGGCCCGTCACCTAAGACCAATTTGCCTGGGAGACCCTGCCAGGGGCTTTTGCCCCAGACAACATAGCTCCTAGGATCATTCAAGCACGCAAACTCCTCCACCACGGTAAGGTGGAGCCCACATATATATATGTGAGAAATCCAGGTTCTGCGTCTGTCTCTCCATCACGCTCTGTCACTCGCTCTCTTAGCCCCGCCTTCTAGTTCCGCTTTCGCTCCGTCACCAGGTGAGGCTAATTTGTTTGATGGGTCGTTTACCTTATTTAAACTCTGTTTTCACACTGGACTAACGCAAAGTATTGTCCCTGATCTCCATACATACCGAGCGATTTTTTGGCTACTGTTCTCGATCTGTTCTCTCTGCTTTTCGTCCTGTGGTGTATCTGGTCTCGGTGAGTGTGCGTCTGATTGTGTTAGCTTTTTGTTAGCATCTGTGCTCTCACCTCTGTGTTTAGGTTAGTCTCTGTTGTTGCATGAGTGAACGTCTGTGTGATTCTGTGATCGCTCCCTGTGTCTTGTCTAATCCTCTTTCTGTTTTCAGCGTTCACCCTGTCCCTAGAGTCCTGCGTCCCGGGAGCGATCGTTGTCTCTGTCCGTCCGCTCAGGTGGTTCGGCTTCGGCCGGTTGGGGCGGAGTTCGCGCTCACCCTAGCTCGCTCCGCTGGCGCGTCACCACCTGAGGGCGTCCGTGTCTCAGTGTTCACCCAGCATACTAACGGTTCCGATCTGTTTACTAATCCTCTCTCTCTCTGTGAACTAACGTTGTTTCCTCCCCTGTGCATTAACCATCTCGCTGTCTCCCCGTCCCTTGTTTGTTTCAGTTCCGTTCTGAGCCGCTCGTCGTCCCGTTCAGTTCACCGTATCACTTTGAGCACTTTCAGCACGTATTCTTCCTTCAGGTTTTGGTCTAGCACTCTCTTTGACACGCCTGTATTTTCTATCTTAGGGTTTGTTATTTTGTCTACTCTAGACAACCTCACTAGACCTTTCTGCTTTTCATCACGCATAGCCAGTGTAGGGTTCTCTTTCTACAGCGTTACTATTATATCTGTGTGCCTTGTTTTGTTTGGTTGTTCTTTTTGCTCGGTGTTGTGCTCTGCCCACCCACACCCCGGCCTGGGTCCAGTTGGCAACACCCCCCTCGACCAATCCTCCTCCTGCACCACCCTACCTCTGCCTTGCTTATTAATAAACCCGATTTGTTCTGCATCCACGTCTCCAGACCACTCCTTACAACCGCTTTGTGACAATATATATATATATATATATATATATATATATATATATATATATATATATATATATATATATATATATATATACACACACACACACACATACATTTATTTATGTGTATTAATTTATTTATATATTTTTTAAATGTATTTAATATATTAATTTAATTTAATCAGAAAATTAAGGACATTAACTGTATATCAATTAAAAAGTTTAGAGCCTGGGAAAGTTTAAGCTTTATAGTCTTTTTAAAGCATTGTATAATTTTCCTACCAATCATTTAATTCAAATTTGATTATTTCAGTTAATTATTTTTTGGTTTACTTGGATATATATATACACACACAATCACAAAAATTAATCTCTCTCTCTCTCTCTCTCTCTCTCTCTATATATATATATATATAAATTTTGTGCGACATTTGGACGTAAACCTTTATCCCGTAGGCAGTCACGTGGGTGCCTCGCGCTCCCGGTTGGATTTTGGCTCCTCCCCTTTTCAGTGCTTTGCTTTCGAAGACGCACGAACAGCAGGCGCTTCTTTTATTATCACTTTAATCATAATAAATAACTCAGGTAGCAGTCAGGTGATCAGGTTCCATCTCTGCAGATCTTTGTTGCAGCCGGTGCTCGTGTTATTGATTGTTTTCCTTTTTTTTGTTTTGAATCCGACATGAAGTTGGCGCTCTTGTTTTTGGTGCCGCTGGTTCGGGTCAGAGATGTGACAGGTGAGTGATAAGAGCTGAAAGCTATTAGACATGTTTAATATTCACTACACATTTTTAAAACGATAATAGTAGTTCTAATAAAGATTAAGAACATGTTCAGATATAAATACAATAAATCTTTCATTGTAAGATTATTATATTACGACATCGATCTTTGGGGCGGCACGGTGGCTTAGTGGTTGGCATGTTCTCCTCTCAGCAGTAGGGATTCCCGGTTCGAATCCCAATCTGCGTGGAGATTGCATGTTCTCCCCATGTCCGCGTGGGTTTCCTCCGGGTTCCCGGGTTTTCTCCCACAGTCCATAAACATGGATCAAGGTCAATTGAATTCTCCAAATTGACCCATATAAAGTGTGTCTGTGTGAGTGAGTGTCCAACGACAGATTGATGCCCTGTTTTGGGTGTATCTGCCCAGCGACTGAGATGTTCTCCCCTGGATGGGCATGCGACCCCCCCACAACCCTAATAGAGGATAAAGCGGAAGATAATGGATGGACATTGATGTTTGTAGTTCACATGTACAAATTATCTTCAGCTTAATCCTCTACTTGTTCTCCATGCCCATCCAGAGGAGAAAGTTTCAGGCGCTGGGCAGATACACCCAGGACAGGTCGCCAATCTATCGCTGGGCACACACTTACTCACACAGACACACACAAACACTATATATGGTGCCCCATTCAATTTACCTTGAATCCATGTTTTTGGACTGTGGGAGGAAACCGGAGAACTCGGAGGAAACCCACGCAGACACGGGGAGAACATGGAAACTACAACCAGATTGGGATTCGAACCAGGAATGGATGGCACGGTACTTTAGTTGTTAGCATGATCATCTCTCAGTACTGGAGATCCAGGTTCGAATGCCAATCTGTGTGAAGTTTCCATGTTGTCCCCATGGGGGTCCTCCAGGTTCTCCGGTTTCCTCAGGAAACACAATCACAGTAAATCAATTGTATGCAAATTCTCATATAAAAGTTATATGAGAGTTATATATCTCATATAAAAGTGTAAACCTCTACTTTGAAAGCCATCATTTTGACTCAGAAAACTAATTTATATTTAAAGCCCCATGGGAAACACTAGATATTTAAAATATTTTCATTTACTTTATTTAACTTTATTTATTTACTTTATTTAGAACTAAATTAATTTAATTTAATCAGTACATTAAGGATATTAACCGTATATCAACTAAAAAGTTTAAAGCCTGGGAAAGTTTAAGCTTTATAGTCTTTTTAAAGCACTGTATAATTTTCCTACCAATCATTTAATTCAAATTTGATTATTTCAGTTCTCATAGTTATGAAGCACGTAACTCACCTGCTGATCAACTACAGGCTACTAATAACTTATATTATATATATTATTATATATTACAATAACTAATATGCTTTAAAAACACTTCAGTAATGGGTTCTACTTTCGTTCTGCATAGAAAGCAGAAATGCTTTTGGGCCGGAGCCGTTGTCCGATCATGTTATGCTGAATAAGGACGAGTGTCAGATTTCTGACCTCTGTATTTTACTGCGTCACTAACTGTTAACTTGTTTTCTTGTTTATTTAGTTTCATATAGTAACATCTGCATCTGTGTTTCTGTGTTTAGCTGCTGGAAAATTTGTTTCTCTGGCAGAAAGCGAGGATGCTTTATTAAAAGATCTTTTTGAAGGCTATCAGAGATGGGTGAGACCAACTCAGCATTCCAATAACACAATCAGGGTGCGCTTTGGGCTCAAGATATCACAGCTTGTGGATGTGGTAAGAGTTCAAGTTCAAGTAATTATTTTTACAACAGTACATTGTCACAACGCAGTTTTACAGAGTTATAAACCTTTAAACCCCCAAAGAACAAGCTCAAGAGACAGTGGCAAGACTCAGTGGGGGACTCATCCTCCTTGACGGAGGGAGGCCAGCATCAACAGTGTAGGACAGCCACAGATTGTACAGATTGTGTGATGATCAAGTGTCCCATCCATCCATCTATCCATTATCTTCCGCTTTATCCTATATTAGGGTCGCGGGGTGGGTTCCCCATGCCCATCCAGGGGAGAATGTTTCGGGTGCTGGGCAGATACACCCAGGACCGGGCGCCAATCTATTGCTGGGCACACACTCACTCACACAAACACACTCTATTTGGGGCAATTCAATTGAACTTAATCCATGTTTTTGGACTGTGGACTCTGACTTCACACAGATTGGGATTCGAACCCTAGTGCTGAGAGAGGAACGTGCTAACCACTAAGCCACCATGCTGCCCTGATCAGGTGACCCGTATTTAACAAATAAAAACTATATTATAAATATTACTATGTAAGTCCATTGAGGACGTCCTGTAGAACTGCCAGTCCAATTGAAATCCAGGTTCCATCCAGTAATTTATAATATATATATATATATATATATATATATTAATAATAAATAAAATTATAAAATGTATGTTTATGTAGTATAAAATAAAATGATATAAATTTAAATATGGCACCATATGCATTGTGAAATATAGCAGAAACTATGTATATAAGTCTAAAATGAGGTAGATGATATACAACAGCACATTTAATATGTGTTTATAATAATTCCCCGACTTTCCAAGCACAAAATAGCATTTGTGCTGGTAATGTAGCAGCACAAACACCTTAAAATAAAATAATATCTCATTGTTATTGCTCTACACCCTACAGCAGTTCGTTACGCAAATTGTAAGTAAGTGGCATGTCCCTGTCCATGGTTCTGAAATAGCTTTGCCTTTCGAAGCACTGGCTGCTCTTGTTCTTTGCAGCCTCTGCCCGAAAATATTATTTTATGCCCATTTAACTCTGTTTCTGTTTTATATATACCTTTTCTAAAAGCTTTCCTGTGTTCGGCACTGAGCTTTGGAGTTAATAATTCACATTGCATCTTCTTCTACTGACTACTTCTACTTTCTATTTAGAGCATTTTATCTGACTCTGACATGTCGAGACCGAATGAGCACCGGAGACAGGGTTTATTGATCACAGAAACAAGCTTTATTTATACATCTACCTCATGCTGGATGGCGATTGTGACGTCATGCAACGTTCCTTTCTCGTTTCTGATCACTCTTCAGCGTATAAAGGCTGCAGACTGATAATTAGCAAAATACATCTTTCTATTTGTAATATATATGGAATTATATATGAACATTTGGACACTTAAATGTTATAATTTGTGGATTTTTAAGTGGATTTTAAAATTTTTAAAGGGACTATGTTATACATCAAGTGGAGTTTAGGATTGGGGATTGTTAGAATAAGGTGCAACATCAATTCTCTGCCTATTCAACACATCGACCCCAAAACTGTGCCATTGCAAAAAACAACATTGGTTTTGTTTTAGAAAAACAGTAAAGAAGGGACATTTTTGTTCGTTTTTTGTTCGTTTTTCGTTCTTAGTAGAGGTTTAAGCAGAAGATAATAATGGATGTATGGATATTTACTATGATCGGCGGCACAGTGGCTTAGTGGTTAGCACGTTTGCCTCAGCACTAGGGATTCCCGGTTCAAATCCCAATCTGGGTGGAGTTTCCATGTTCTCCCCGTGTCCGCGTGGGTTTCCTCCGGGTTCTCCGGTTTCCAGTCCAAAAACATGGATCAAGTCAATTGAATTCTCCAAATTGCCCCATATAGAGTGTGTCTGTGTGAGTGAATGTGTGCCCAGCAATAGATTGGCGCCCTGTCCTGGGTGCCTGGGCGCCTGAAACGTTATCCCCTGGATGGGCATGGGGAACCACATCGGGACCCTAGTAGAGGATAAAGCAGAAGATGATGGATGGGTGGATGGATGGATATTTACTATGCGATTTTCTATGGTGTTAAAAATTGTCTTCTATTAGAGAGATTATAAGTAAAGGGCCAAGAAGTGAATTAAAATGCACTCAAAAAAAACAAAAAAAAAAAACTGAAGGAAATTATATATAATATGATATAACAAGAATTTAAGTAAACAATAGTAACGTGACAGCTGCTAAAATAAAAATAGGGAATATACTATAAATTATTTTAATAATTCCAAATCCAAATTAATTTTATTTATCATATTTACTATGCTATGATTTACTATGGTTTTAAATTGTTATTTTTATTTATTTATTTTTTTGCTAATAAAACTTTAATACCTCTCTTTTTATATCAACACAGGACGAGAAGAACCAGCTCATGACCACTAATGTGTGGCTGTGGCAGGTGACTTTTACTTTGTAATATTGTTTTTTGACTTTATTATAGTGTTATTTACATTTAGATTGTTTTCGCACTACATTTGAGATTAAAGCATCTGCTAAATGACTAAATGTAATGAAAATGATTATAGAGTTGCACATTAATATCTGATTGTATACATGTTTATACACAAAAGAAAGTGAGAGAGTTACAGAAAGTTCTTATTTTTTATATTGTGTTATATTTTCTGATTTTTTTCTGAACGTAATAAACATTAATGCTAATTTCACTTCAGCAAATACATACAGTAACAGTCAAAAGTTTGGACACGCCCCCTTTCTGTTCCATCCTCCATTTCATCCAGTTACCATATAGATGGACTTTGTAGTTTTACAATTCCACACTGTAGTCCATCAGTGTTCTTTGTTGTTGTTAGTCCCCTGTGGGTTCTCTGTTCTCTATTGGTCAGGAGCATCACAGAACAGGTATCATTTGGGTGGTGTATTGTTTATCATCAGTTCTGCTGTGATACTGAACACCTCAGTGACACTGCTGGGATAGGCTATAATGCACTAACTAAATAATCCCTGCTCTGTGTTGGTTCTTTTGGGGTCCTGACCATTAAAACAGAATACACAGTATGTACTGGAATTGTAGAATTGAAAGTACAATTGTGGAATTGAAACAGTTGGTCAGAAGCATCACAGAACAGGTATCATTTGGGTGGTGGATTGTTTATTGTCAGTTCTGCAGTGACACTGATGTGGTGAGGGGGTTTTAGTGAAGCAGTGCTGCTGTAGTTTAATTTAATCACCTCAGTGACACTGCTGTGATAGGAATAATACACCAACCAAATAATCCCTGCTCTGTGGTGGTTCTTTTGGGGTTCTGACTATTAGAACAGAGTACACAGACAGATGGACTAGAGAACTACAAGTGTACAACTGTAGAACTACAAAGTCCATATTTACAGGAAGTGGGACTGTAAGTATATATATATATATATTCATTCATTCATTCATTCATTATCTCCCACTTCATCCTCTATTAGGGTCGCAGTGGGGTTCCCCATGCCCATCCAGGGGAGAACATCTCGGGCGCTGGGCAGATATACCCAGGACAGGGCGCCAATTCATCGCTGGGCACATATATATATATATATTTATATATATATATATATATATATATATATACATATATATATATATATATAATAAAAGTGTCTTAAATAATAGTCAGCTGTTTAAATCAGAGTACTTCATTAATCCCAGAGCGAAATTGCATAATTAAAGTAATTATAAATATATTTATATGTGAAGGGCCAGGTACAAAATTTAAAAAGCACTTCTTTAAAAAGCACTTCTTTAAAAACAAAAGGAAATTATAATATAATCAAAATATAAGTTAAACAAAAGTAACAGGGCAGTGGCTAAAATAAAAATAGAGAATATTCCGTAACTATTTCAATAATTCCACATCTGATTTACTGCTCACATTTAAAAAAAGTTGTGCAGTCATATTTTTGAGAAGAGTGAAAATAAAACCTTTGTTTTGAAAAGTCCCTTAAAAGTCACAGAAGCCATTTACACCATTTAACTGCTGCAGATTTAACCGCTTTTTTTTTTTTTTGTATAAGTATGCTTAATGTAATATAATATATTTTTACATAACACAGACAAGAAGGGCTTTTGAATTTTTGTGGCAGCATGGACATGTGGCAGCCCGTCTCCCCCTTGTGGACAAGCTTGTTCAATACAAGTCTGGTCCATGATACCTTTCACCTATTAAAATAAATCCCAATAGTGTGTAAAATAGGATCCAGTAATGAGTTCAGATCCTTTCCCAAAATAGGATCCAGTAATGAGTTCAGATTGATTTTAGAGTTTATTTAAAAAAACTTAGTATTATAATAATAATAATAATAATAATAATAATAGCGGCGCGGTGGCTTAGTGGTTAGCATGTTCTCTTCTCAGCACTGGGGATTCCCGGTTTGAATCCCCATCTGGGTGGAGTTTCCATGTTCTCCCCGTGTCTGCATGGGTTTCCTCCGGGTTCTCAATAGTACATCATCTCAATAGTACATCGCTTTATACAATAGTACATCGTCACAAAGCAGCTTTACAGTGTTGTAAACTTTTAAACCCCCAAAGAGCAAGCCGAAGTAAGAGTGGCAAGAAAAAACTCTCTGTTATGTTGTTATTTTAAAGAAGAAGCCTCAGTGGGGACTCATCCTCCATCAGCGCGTGCGCGCGCGGGGGGGGGGGTGTTTGTGTGATGATGAAGAGCTGACCACACCTCCAGGAATTTAGCAACAAAAAAGAAACAAAACAAAAGCAGTTGGAGCTAATAATAAAGCACAGGATTTAAGTAATACACACACACAGTTTGACACACACACACACACATACACACACCCATAATGGCTATTTACTATTTCTAATTAACCCGTTTTACTTCATTATGGACTCGGTGAGGAACACTGACCTCCTAGTGGAAACCTACAGAGTAATAAAGAGAACATGCAAATCCCACATCATTATTAATGAAAATTTTGTATGTTTAGGAATGGGTTGATTATAAACTTCGCTGGAATCCAGAAGACTATGGTGGCATAACCTTCATCAGAGTTCCATCAGAGAGCATTTGGCTGCCAGACATTGTTCTGTATGAAAAGTAAGTTTACTTGAGTCCACGTTAACAGATCTGTTGAGTATTTCACACACATGTACATTGATGTTGTGTCTAAGAGTGTGAGCACCTGCATTTATCAGCATTTCAGTTAAAAAGGCAAACAGATAAAAAAAAACAGGTACTGGAACTGAGAGGAGAACATGCTAACCCCTATGTCACCGCACCTGTTCATTGTAACGGGTGCCTAGGGTTTCTCGGCGTTTGTTTGTTTTTGGGTTCTGTGTTTGTGTTCCTGTGTTTGGTTAATTAGCTGTCTCGTGTGGGTATTTTAGTTAATTAGCTTCGCGGGTTCATTGGGTGGTTTTGTGCACGTGGTGGGATATGTCAAGGTATTTAGTTCCGGGGTTTCATGTCTTCCGTGCGCGTCTTCGTTTTATGTTACACTGTCCTTCGTACCTGTATGTTTGGTGTTTTGAGCACCGTAAATAAATATTCCTTATTCGTACCACCTGCGTGCCTGGCTCCCTTCTGCGCGTTAGAGCGCCGCGGCTCTGCGCTGTATTTGCGCAGCCGCGTTTAAATCCAGGTGGACCTGTGTGACAGAAAGACGCGCCAATCGTTTGGGGAGTCCAGAGCCCAGGTAGGTGATTTTTTTATTTTTCTTTGGGGGGGCCGTATAGCCTCGTACTCGCGGCGCGCTCCGCCGTGTCCGCGAGTGCGCCGTTATGCGGAGCCCACCGTCCCGGAGCCGGGGGAGAGGCTCAAACAGCGTGATGGCGGAGTATAGCGACTCCGATGAGGAATGGATGTGGAGGTATGGTTTTGAGGCGCTCTGCGCAGAGGAAGGTCTGGACCTTGTTCAGATTTCCGATGACGAGGCGGGCAAATCTTACCTGTATGGGCACATTCTGCCCGTACGCACCCTCCGCAACACTGAGGAGTTCTGGACGGAGGGTCCAGTCCGGTTTGTTAAACCCCCGGTGGCGAGACACAGACGCAGAGCGCGGCGACGGCGTGGAGTGAAGCCGCAGCGGGCGCACAGCGCAGCTGCGGAGCGCGAAGCGTGGACTGCGGGGCAGTCACGTGACGCGACCGCGCCGGTCCGTGCCGCGTCTGGGTCGCGCTGCGAGGGGGCGGTACCGGAGCCTCCGCTTGAGTGTGTGAGTGTGTTGTGTCCCCCTTCCTCGTGTGACCAGTCTGTCGTCCCCATGTCTGACATGTTTGTATCCATGTGTTTGGGCGTTGCGGCGGGGGTTTATGTTTTTTGTGTGCAGGATGGAGAGCCCGAGGGGCCGGCCGAGGTCCTGCCTGCGTGCGTGCCCGCCGAGGTCCTGCCTGCGTGCGTGCCCGCCGAGGTCCTGCCTGCGTGCGTGCCCGCCGAGGTCCTGCCTGCGTGCGTGCCCGCCGAGGTCCTGCCTGCGTGCGTGCCCGCCGAGGTCCTGCCTGCGTGCGTGCCCGCCGAGGTCCAGCCAGCGCGCGAGCCGCCCATCCCGAGGTCCAGCCAGCGCGCGAGCCGCCCATCCCGAGGCCCAGGGGCGTCACGCCGCCCATCCCGAGGCCCAGGGGCGTCACGCCGCCCATCCCGAGGCCCAGGGGCGTCACGCCGCCCATCCCGAGGCCCTGGGGCGTCACGCCGCCCATCCCAAGGCCCAGGGGCGTCACGCTGCCCATCCCGAGGCCCAGGGGCGCCGTCCAGCCCGAAGTCAAGGGTCCGCGCGCCGTCCAGCCCGAAGTCAAGGGGCCGTGCGCCGTCCAGCCCGAAGTCAAGGGGCCGCGCCGTCCAGCCCGAAGTGAAGGGGCCGCGCGCCGTCCAGCCCGAGGTCAAGGGGCCGCGCGCCGTCCAGCCCGAAGTCAAGGGGCCGCGCACCGTCCAGCCCGAGCAGCAGGTGCCGCACGCCGCCCAGCCCGAGCAGCAGGGGCCGCACGCCGCCCAGCCCGAGCAGCATGGGCCGCACGCCGCCCAGCCCGAGCAGCAGGGGCCGCGCCGACCACGCCGCCCGTGGGCGTCCACCTGACCCCGCAGCAAGAGGCCGGGGCCCATTCCTCGCCCAACGTGGGCGGCCACCGGACCACGCAGCTAGAAGGCGTGGCTCATTCCTCGCCCGACGGGGGCGTCCACCGGACCACGCATTAGGAGGGCGTGGCCCTGTCCTGATCCGCCACGGGCGTCCACCTGACCTCGCAGCCGGAGGGCGTCCGCAGCTCCGCGTCGGCAGACGGCGCTTTCCACACCGCGCCCGCAGAGGGCGCCCACCCCGACACAGAACTTATGGACGTGTCACACGCCTCCCCCGCAGAGGGCGTCCACCGGAGGGCGCCTACCTAGCCCGACTCAGGAGGGTCGGACGACCCCTCCCACCCCCCCAGGACTGTTTTTTTTTTTTGGGTTGTCTTGGTCGCGTCCCCTCGTTACGCGACCGTAAGGGCGGGGGTAGTGTAACGGGTGCCTAGGGCACCCGTTTCTCGGCGTTTGTTTGTTTTTGGGTTCTGTGTTTGTGTTCCTGTGTTTGGTTAATTAGCTGTCTCGTGTGGGTATTTAGACATTCATGAATCATTTATACAGTCTTACACATGTTTTTGATGGATTATGACAGCTTTATATTCCATCCATCCATTATCTTCCACTTTATCCTCTACTAGGGTCACCGGCGGGGGGGGTTCCCCATGCCCATCGAGGGGAGAACATTTCGGGCGCTGGGCAGATACACCCAGGACAGGATGCCAATTTATCTCTGGGCACACACTCACTCACACAGACACACACACACTGTCTATGGGGCAATTTGGAGCATTCAATTGACCTTAATCCATGTTTTTGGACTGTGGGAGGGAACCGGAGAACCCGGACATGGAAACTCCACCCAGATTGGGATTCAAGTAATTTCAAGTTCAAGTAATTTATTTATATAGCGCTTTTTACAACAGTACATTGTCACAAAGCAGCTTTACAGAATGAAAAACCATTAAACCCCAAAGCCCCAAAGAGCAAGCTGAAGCGACAGTGGCAAGAAAAAACTCCCTGTTATGCTGTTATTTAAGGAAGAAACCTTGGGGGGACTCATCCTCCTTGAGCGGCCAGGCAGTAACAACAGTGTAGGACAGCCATTTACAGATATCTAACAAATGGAAAAACTCTAACAACTGGAAAACTGGATTCGAACTGGGAATCCCCAGCGCTGAGAAGAGAACATGCTAACCACTAAGTCACCATGCCTCCTTATATTTAAAATTAATTAATTAATTAATTAATTAATTATCTTCCACTTAATCCTCTACTAGGGTCGTTGTGGGTTGCCCATGCCTATCCATGGTAGAACATTTCAGGTGGAGGGCAGATACAGTCAGGAAAGGGCGCCAATCCCCCATGGACACGGGGAGAACATGGAAACTTCACCCAAATTGGGATTCAGATTGGGAATTGGGATTCAGATTGGGAATTGGGAATTCCCAGCGCTTAGAGTCGAATGTGCTAACCACTAAGCCACCGTGCCGCCCTACAAAAAACAAACTTTAAATTCGTTTTAATTATGTATGTATATGTTGCAGTGCTGATGGGCGATTTGAAGGCTCACTAATGACCAAAGCTATCGTTAAGTACAATGGTGCCATCACCTGGACCCCCCCAGCCAGCTACAAATCAGCCTGCACCATGGACGTGACGTTTTTCCCGTTCGATCGTCAGAACTGCTCTATGAAGTTCGGATCATGGACGTACGACGGCGCAATGGTGGATCTGGTTCTCATGAACCACCAGGTCGACCGCAGCGACTTCTTTGATAATGGCGAATGGGAGATTCTGAGTGCCACGGGGATGAAGGGCCGCAGAAGCGACGGAATGCTGTCCTACCCCTTCATCACATACTCATTCATCCTGAAACGTCTCCCTCTCTTCTACACCCTCTTTCTCATAATCCCTTGCCTGGGCCTGTCCTTCCTTACGGTCCTGGTCTTCTACCTTCCATCAGATGAGGGCGAGAAGGTGTCTCTTTCTACCTCAGTGCTCGTGTCGCTCACGGTTTTCCTTTTGGTCATCGAGGAGATCATTCCCTCTTCATCCAAAGTGATTCCTCTGATTGGCGAATACCTGCTGTTCATTATGATCTTCGTCACTCTTTCGATTATCGTGACTGTGTTCGTCATCAATGTGCACCACCGCTCCTCGACCACCTACCACCCGATGGCACCATGGGTGCGCACGCTTTTCCTACAACGCCTGCCACAGCTGCTGTGCATGCGTGCTCACACCGACAGATACCTTTACCCCGAGCTGGAGCCCCAAAGCCCTGAATTAAAACCTCGCACCAGAAAAACGCCCTCAGGACCAGAGGTTGAGGGTCAGGCTTTGATCAACTTGCTGGAAAAGGCCACCAACTCCGTCCGTTACATCTCACGCCACATCCACAAGGAGCATTTCATCAGAGAGGTAGGAAAAGTTACTATTTTGCAGACATTTGACACAGAGCTACTGTTTGTCTCAACAAAAATGGGAAAAAGATGCTAAATTAAGGCTTTAAGTACAAGTTTTTAATAATAATACATCGTCTCACAGTCTCTTTACAGTGTTTAAGTTCCATCCATCCATCCATTGATTTCTGCTTTATCCCCTATTAGGGTCGTGGGGGGGGGTTCTCCATGCCCATCCAGGGGAGAATGTCTGGGGTGCTGGGCAGATACACCCAGGACAGGGCGCCAATCTATCTCTGGGCACACACTCACTCACACACAGACACACTCTATATGGGGCAATTTGGAACATTCAATTGACCTTGATCCATGTTTTTGGACTGTGGGAGGAAACCGGAGAACCCGAAGGAAACCCAAATGGAAGAGAACATGGAAACTCAACCCAGATTGGGATTCGAACCTAGTGCTGAGAGGAGAACGCGCTAACTACTAAGCCACCGTGCCACCCCAGTGTTCAAGTTCAAGTGATTTATTTATAGAGTGCTTTTTACAGCAGTACATTGTCACAAAGCAGCTTTACAGAATTAAAAGCCTTTAAACCCCCAAAGAGCAAGCCGAAGCAACAGTGGCAAGAAAAAACTCCCAGTTATGCTGTTATTTTAAGGAAGAAACCTTGTGAGGACCGAGGCTCAGTGGGGGACTCATCCTCCTTGATGGGCCGGGTAGCATCAACAGTGTAGGACAGCCATGTGCAGATTGTATGATGATCAGGTGACCCGTATTTAACAAATGGAAAAACTCTAACAACTGGAAAACTATATGTAAGTCCATTGAGGGCGTCCTGCAGGACCTCCAGTCCAATTAATATCCAGGTTCCATCCAGCAATCGTCGTAGTCACCCTATCAGGATCAAAGCTCAGTGGGGAACACCAATGTACAGATTGTATAATAAAAATGTTTCCGTCATCCATCCATCCTTTAGTTACTGATCAAGTGCACATCATATGTACTACGCATGGCATCAAATTTCTGATGGCATGTGATTTTTACATCCATCCATCATCTTCTGCTTTATCCTGTACTAGGGTCGTGGGGGGTGGGGGGTGGGGTTCCCCATGCCCATACAGGGGAGAACGTTTCGGGCGCTGGGCAGATACATCCAGGACAGGGCGCCAATCCATCACACTCAAATGTGCGTTCTACTACTGCTGATGGGCCATGGTAACTCAGTGGTTAGGGTGTTGGGCCATCAATCTGAATATTGTGGGTTCAAATCCCAGGTCTAATGACAGTACCATTATAGGTCCTAGAGCAAGACCCCTAACTCTTTTTGCTGAAGGGCGTCTATATCAACGCTGTACTTTACTTGTAGGTCGCTTTAGATAAGCGTCTGCTAAATGACCAAATGCAATGTTCATGATGATGATAATGATGATGATGATGATCCACTTTTGTCCTAGGTGGTCCATGACTGGAAGTTTGTGGCTCAGGTGTTGGACAGAATCTTCCTCTGGGCTTTCCTCACTGTTTCTGTTCTGGGTACCATCCTCATCTTTACTCCTGCTTTGAAGATGTTCCTTCTCAGTTCATCTCCTTCTTCCGATCTTTAGACAACAGATGCACTTATTGTTCAAACACTTTAAAACATTCCACAGAAACCACAACATGTAGTACAATAGGAAAGCATGTATAAATAATTTACTATATGGTCGGCACTATGGTGTTTAAGAAATAAACATTGTGGTACAGAAAAAAGTAATAAAAAAAACCCCACCTTAAACATGTAAGAACTAAAAATGAGCTCTAAATAAATTAGCTTACTCCACTGATTTTAGTTTTTGCCTTTTAATAAGTCGTCACTTTTAAAAATAACTTAATTCCACCCATCCATTATCTTCCACTTTATCCTCTATTAGGGTCGTGGGGGGGGGGGAAGGTTCCCCATGCCCGTCCAGGGAAGAAGGTCTTGGGTGCTGGGCAGATACACCCAGGACAGGACGCCAATCTATCACTGTACACACTCACTCACACACACTCTATATGGGGCAATTTGGAGCATTTAATTGACCGTGATCCATATTTTTGGACTAATGGGAGAAAAACTGAGAACCTGTATTACATTAACTTTACAGAATTATGTTTGCCTCAGGAGCTAAAAATGAATCATGCAAGCAAAAAGAATCATAAATATAAAATATAATAATAATAATAATAATAATAATAATATAATATAACTGTCAAGAACTGTCCATAATCCCCTAGAGGGGAGCGGGTCCGCCGGACATCGCGGACGCCGCTCGCGCATAAATGAGCGTCTCCCGGGATCCGGCGACGCGTAGACCACCGCGTCCGCCGGTCTAGACAGAGGGAGACGCTCCCACGGATGTGACCTGCGCGGAACGTCAACGCAGCGACACACCGTGGCAGGAATGCGGGAAGGAGGCGACTGGAACACCGGGATAAAATCCAAAACAGAATTTATTAAGAGATGGTGCCGAAGCACCAACAGAACGGGGATAAATAAACAGAACTTAACGTAGGGTATTGTAACCACTAACCAAAGACGTGCTCAGACTTACGGGTGAAAACAGATTAAATAGGAAACCCAACTAAACACGTGACAAAAACAACCAATCACCCAAGTGAGATAATGAGAACCGAAAACGAGGGACAGGTGCAGCAGGTGCTCGTTACATACCCCCACCCCAAGGGTCGCGCAAAAAGGAAAGCGACCCAAACCAAAAGAACAAAAATAATAACAATAAATGCATGCAAAAATAACAAACGGTGGGGGGGGGGGGGGGGTAACAAGTCCCTCGGGCTGAACCAGCCGGTTGCTCCCAGCTGACAGCGAAGACGCGTCCTCTCGCAGCGCAGATCGACGTCCTCTGGCTGTGAGGCTGGGGCATGCACCTCCTGGTGCCCCGAGTCCGAAATGG
This sequence comes from Corydoras sp. C115, assembly GCA_019802505.1. NCBI lineage: Eukaryota > Metazoa > Chordata > Actinopteri > Siluriformes > Callichthyidae > Corydoras > Corydoras sp. C115. Next base: position 71,078 of record JAFMOC010000485.1, read on the forward strand.
GCGGCCTCTGGTGCTCGGGACCGATGGCGAACGGCCTCAGTCGGTCCCGACTCAACGACTGCCGCCCTCCGGTAGCCGGGCTCTGCCGCTGGCGGTCCCCGGCCCTCGGACCCGGTCAGATCGGTGGTTCAGCGTCCGGTTCTCAAAACACGTTGGGTGACCCCAGGTGTCCAGTAGCCTCCGATGTTGGGCACGTCTTTCTGTCAAGAACTGTCCATAATCCCCCAGAGGGGAACGGGTCCGCCAGACATCGCGGACGCCGCTCACGCATAAATGAGCGTCTCCCGGGATCCGGCGACGCGTAGACCACCGCGTCCGCCGGTCTAGACAGAGGGAGACGCTCCCACGGATGTGACCTGCGCGGAACGTCAACGCAGCGACACACCGTGGCAGGAATGCGGGAAGGAGGCGACTGGAACACCGGGATAAAATCCAAAACAGAATTTATTAAGAGATGGTGCCGAAGCACCAACAGAACGGGGATAAATAAACAGAACTTAACGTAGGGTATTGTAACCACTAACCAAAGACGTGCTCAGACTTACGGGTGAAAACAGATTAAATAGGAAACCCAACTAAAGACGTGACAAAAACAACCAATCACCCAAGTGAGATAATGAGAACCGAAAACGAGGGACAGGTGCAGCAGGTGCTCGTTACAATAACAATAATAACACAACCTGACCTTCCAAATTGATGGCTCCACAATCTCCCCAACCGATTCGGTCCAGAACCTTGGTTTCACAATAGACTCCACCATAAACTCTCTGATCATGTTATCAAAACCGCCCGTTCAGATCAGACCCTTTTTGACTGAACATGCTACCCAACTGCTTGTTCAAGCCCTAGTCCTATCCCGGCTTGATTATTGTAATGTGCTACTTGCCGGTATCCCAGCTTCCACAATCAGACCTCTTCAACTAATTCAAAACTCTGCAGCCCGACTTGTATTTAACCAGCCCAAGCGAACTCATGTCACTCCATTACTCACTTCCCTCCATTGGCTTCCTGTAGCTGCTCACATTCAGTACAAGTCACTGACTCTGGCATACAGAAACATTTCTGGATCTTCCCCCTCCTACCTTCACTCTATCTTTTCAAAATACACTCCGACTCGTTCACTTCGCTCCAGTGATGATCGCCGCCTGGCGATTCCACCTCACCGAGGAGCTAATTCTCACACCGTGGCGTTCACCACTGCAAAATGGTGGAACGTTCTTCCCAACTCTGTCTGTAAGGCAGAATCACTAAACAGTTTTAAGAAACTACTGAAGACGCATCTCTTTAACAAATACCTGTTGTAGAGAAAAAAAAAGGGGGGGGGGGGGAGGGGCCGCAGCAGCGAATAACAATCAGGTTTGATTAATTTACAGTATAGTTGGTTTTCTCCATGGCTTCTGACTTGTGGTGTTCTCATTTGTAAGTTGCTTTGGATAAAAGCGTCTGCTAAATGACTAAATGTAAATGTATAATAATAATAATTTAATATTTTTATTATATTTAAATTATATTTATATTTATTAATATAATAACTATTATAAATATAATTAATATAATATTATTTTATAATATTTATATATATATATATATATATATATATATATATATATATATATATATATATATATATATATATACACAGTGGGTTGCAAAAGTATTCATACCCCTTGAACTTTTCCATATTTTGTCACATTACAACCACAAACATAAATATATTTCACTGGAATTTAATGTGAAAGACCAACACAAAGTGGTATACAATTGTGAAGTGGAAGGAAAATTATACATGAATCAACATTTTTTTTACAAATAAAAAACTGAAAAGTGCGACGTGCAAAAGTATTCAGCCCCCTTTTCCCTGAGTGCAACCAATTGCATTCAGAAGTTGCCTGATGAGTGCTAATGACTCAAAAGGGTCCACCTGTGTGTAATCTAATCTCAGTACAAATACAGCTGCTCCGTGACGGCCTCAGATGTTGGTTAAGAGAATATTGGGGAGCAAACAGCATCATGAAGTCCAAAGAACACACCAGACAGGTTAGGAATATGGTTTTGGAGAAGTTTAAAGCAGGCTTAGGTTATAAAAAGATTTCCAAAGCTTTGAACATCTCACGGAGCACTGTTCAATCCATCATCCGGAAATGGAAAGAGTATGGCACCACAGTAAACCTGCCAAGACAAGGCCGTCCACCTAAACTTACAGGCCGAACAAGGAGATCACTGATCAGAGAGGCAGCCAAGAGGCCCATGGTGACTCTGGATGAAATGCAGAGAGCCACAGCTCAGGTGGGGGAAACTGTCCACAGGACAACAATTAGTCGTGCACTACACAAATGTGGTCTTTATGGAAGAGTGGCAAGGAGAAAGCCATTGTTAAAAGAAAACCATAAGAAGTCCCGTTTGCAGTTTGCCAGAAGCCATGTTGAGGACACAGCAAACATGTGGAAGAAGGTGCTTTGGTCAGACGAGACCAAAATTGAACTTTTTGGCCACAATGCAAAACGCTATGTGTGGCGGAGAAATAACACTGCACATCACTCTGAAAACACCATCCCCACTGTCAAATATGGTGGTGGCAGCATCATGCTCTGGGGGTGCTTCTCTTCAGCAGGGACCGGGAAGTTGGTCAAAGTTGATGGGAAGATGGATGGAGCCAAATACAGGGCAATCTTGGAAGAAAACCTGTTGGAGTCAGCAAAAGATTTGAGACTGGGGCGGAGGTTCACCTTCCAGCAGGACAACGACCCTAAACATAAAGCCAAAGCTACAATGGAGTGGTTTAAAAAAAAGAATATTCATGTGTTAGAATGGCCCAGTCAAAGTCCAGACCTAAACCCAATTGAGAATTTGTGGCAAGATCTCAAAACTGCTGTTCACAAACGCTCTCCATCCAATCTGACTGAGCTTGAGCTGTTTTGCAAGGAGGAATGGGCAAGAATTTCAGTCACTAGATGTGCAAAGCTGGTGGAGACATACCCTAAAAGACTTGCAGCTGTAATTGCAGCAAAAGGTGGCTCCACAAAGTATTGACTCAGGGGGGCTGAATACTTTTGCACGTCGCACTTTTCAGTTTTTTATTTGTAAAAAAAATGTTGATTCATGTATAATTTTCCTTCCACTTCACAATTGTATACCACTTTGTGTTGGTCTTTCACATTAAATTCCAGTGAAATATATTTATGTTTGTGGTTGTAATGTGACAAAATATGGAAAAGTTCAAGGGGTATGAATACTTTTGCAACCCACTGTATATATATTCATTAATTCATTCATTATATTCCATTATCTTCTGCTTTATCCTATGTTAGGGTCGTGGGGGGTTTCCTCATGCCCATCCAGGGGAGAACATTTCGGGTGCTGGGCAGATACACCCAGGACAGGGCACCAATCTGCTGGGAACACACTCACTCACACCCATACACTATATATGGGGCAATTTGGAGAACTCAATTGACTTGATCCATGTTTTTGGACTGTGGGAGGAAACCGGAGAACCTGGAGGAAACCCACGTGGACACGGGGAGAATATGGAAACTCCACCCAGATGGGGATTCGAACCGGGAATCCCTAGTGCTGAGAGGTGAACGTGCTAACCACTAAGCCACCGTGCCGCCCATATAAGTAATATATACAGTACATAATAATTCATTCATTCATTCATTATCTCCCGCTTTATCCTCTATTAGGGTCGCGGTGGGGTTCCCCATGCCCATCCAGGGGAGAACGTCTCGGGCGCTGGGCAGATAGACCCAGGACAGGGCGCCAATCTATCGCTGGGCACACACTCACACACACACACACACACACACACATACACACTCTATGGGGCAATTTGGAGAACTCAATTGACTTGATCCATGTTTTTGGACTGTGGGAGGAAACCGGAGAACCCGGAGGAAACCCACGCGGACACGGGGAGAACA
>JAFMOC010000485.1:80000-132500 GCA_019802505.1 Corydoras sp. C115
AGAGAGAGAGACTTTTTTTTTTTTACTTTTAACGACACTTTATTTTACCAATAGTTAAATAGTTACCAATAGTTAAATAGTTATAGTTTAAATACAAATTTTTGTATTAATAAATAAATAAATAAATAACTACATTTAGGTAAAAACAGGTGCGAAGCAGAGCTCATCGTCTTTAAATGAGCATACTGCTTCCCCGCAGCACCATACCGATTTAAAAGTGTCTAAATCATTCATACTTTTATAAAAGTTAAAATCAATTAAAATTCTAGATTTGACCAGTCGGCTAAAAATCTTGATCACATCAGCATCTGTTGTTTGTGCAGCTTTGTTCTTCCTGCTGATGTAAACCGCCATTTTGCTTTGTCCTAAAATAAAATTCACCAGTTGACATTTGTAATTATGTTTTTTGTAAATTCAGTATAGTTGGTTTTCTCCATGGCTTCTGACTTGTGGTGTTGTCATTTGTAAGTCGCTTTGGATAAAAGCGTCAGCTAAATGACTAAATGTAAATGTAAATGTATTTTAATGACCAGTGTCCTTTCTGTCACTAGAGAGAAACGGTGTTTCACGCGTTTTTACACTGTTTTTGACTGCATCCGTTATTTATCATTTTAAGTGCTGTTTTAAAAGCTCTAAATCTGGGTTTAAAACAGAAATAAAAGCATTTACTTGTTCCTTGTCGTGGTCCAGTAGGGGCCCCTGGCAGTCCTCCAGCTTAGGGGTGATGGTGGTGTTGGGGAAACGATGTTCCCCTACTGGACTGGCTCCCCCTGTTGCACAGTTCTGGAGTAGTGTCTTTTCTCTGTAGGTGAGTGCTGACCTCCATCTCTGTAGGAGCTGGGCGACAACGCGTGTAGACCTCACCCCCATCAGTGCAGCCAGGTCCTCTGCCCGATCCAGACCAGGTCCAGCAGCATTCAGTAGGTGGCGCAGGGTGTAGATTCCAGAGGAGATCAGCGTGCTGTGCAACGAAGGGGAGGCGTTGATGTCCAGCCGAGATCCGAAGATGAAGGGTTCCTCCAAGAGCCAGTGTAAAGGCAGATCACCTTTAAAAGTCACGTTATAAAATCCTAAAATCTTAAAAAGTCCACGATAAAAAACAGGCAAGCTGGTGATGTTCAGAGTGGTAATGTTCATAAAAAACAAAGTTCTGTCCCAGACCCAGTCCACTCACGGTTTGTAGGTCCTTACAAGGATACAAGATCCTTGGGGCCAAAGAGGAGTCTTTGTAAATACTGCAGTCTGAATGCAGCGGTCCTGCTGGCCAGGTGAACCAGTCCTTGTCCTCCATCATCTTTTGGCAGGTAGAGGACAGCCTGAGAAATCCAGTGCAGTCGGTCCCAGAAGAAATCAACCAGCATTGCCTGTATCTTGGTTAAAATGTTAGGTGGGGGATCCACACACATTAACTTGTTCCATAGGACAGAGGCAGCGAGGTTGTTAATGACTAGTACCCGTCCCCGGTACGACATCTGAGGTACTAGCCATGTCCATCTATTTAAACGTTTCCTTTTACTTTTTCAATAATGTTCTCCCAGTTCTTTTGTTCACTCCTAAGTGTACCCCGAGATACTTAAAACCTCCAGTCATCTGCATATGCTGACACACACACTGTTGCATTGGTTTGTGGAATACGAAGACCAGGGATTTGATTTCTTAAAATGCAAAACGTATATAACATCCTGGAGAGCGCGCAACCCTGTCTTATACCGCGCTGTACTTTAAAAGGAGCACATAAACCACCGTTAACCTTCAGTACACTCTCAATGTCACTGTACAGCACCTTTACCATATTAATAAAACCAGGGTTAAAACCGAAGGCCTCCAGAACCTTCCACATGTACTCGTGTTCTACTCTGTCAAATGCTTTCTCTGGGTTTAAGAACACGAATCCAGTTATTTAAATGTAAAAGTCTGGAGAGCTCTAAAATATCAAATAAAAATATGTTGTCAAAAAAGGACCTACCGGGCACACAGTACGTCTGGTCAATGTGAACTATCTGCTCCATCACCTTCCCCAGTCTCGAGGCTAATGTTTTTGAGAGCAGCTTGCAGTCTGTGCACAGTAATGACACGGGGCGCCAGTTCTTCAGCTCGGTCAGGTCTCCCTTCTTTGGCAGCAGTGTGAGGACGCCTCTCCGGCTGCTCACAGGGAGCTTTCCTTCCCTCACACTCTCTTTTAGGACGTTTAGCACGTCCTCACCCAGAACTGACCATAGTGCCTTATAAAATTCGACAGGGAGACCATCGATGCCAGGAGTTCTGCCACTGTCCATCCCCTGCAGGGCCTCCTTTACCTCATCCATGGACAGCTCAGCATCTAGTGCTGTGGCAGACTCCTCGCTGATCCTGGCCTGCATCTGGAGAAAGCCCCTTTCTGTGTCCTGTGCCTCGACCCGCTCACTCTCATACAGCTTCGAGAAGAAGCTGATTGTCTGCCAGCGTATCTCAGAAGGCTCAGAAACGAGATCCCCTGATTCATTTCACACGGTATGCATAAACCTTTTCTGTCCATTTTTACACTCTAGAGCAAAGAAGAACTTAGAAGGAGCATCTAATTCATTCACATTTTGAAAGTGTGAGCGGACCAGCGCCCCCTGTGCTGTGACACCCAGCAGGTCATTGAAGGAGATCTTTTTAGCTTTTAGAGTTTTGATATGTTCTTGACCTCCTGTGGTCTCTGCTAGAGTCTGGAGTTTTGTGATCTCAGACTCTAGCTCTTTTAGAGACCTGGTTATTTCACTAGTGACATTTCGAGTGTACTGCTGGCAGAACATTTTAATCTGTATTTTTGCAAATTCCCACCACTGCTGTAATGATTTAAAAGACGACTTCCGAGTCTTAAAAACCATCCAAAAATAACTAAAACACTCTTTAAAATGGGCGGCACGGTGGCATAGTGGTTAGCACGTTCGCCTCTTAGCGCTAGGGATTCCCGGTTCGAATCCCCATCTGGGTGGAGTTTCCATGTTCTCCCCGTGTCCGCGTGGGTTTCCTCCGGGTTCTCCGGTTTCCTCCCACAGTCCAAAAACATGGATCAAGTTAATTGAGTTCTCCAAATTGCCCCATATAGAGTGTGTTTGAGTGAGTGAGTGTGTGCCCAGCGATGGATTGTCCTGGGTGTGTCTGCCCAGCGCCCGAGACGTTCTCCCCTGGATGGGCATGGGGAACCCCACCGCGACCCTAATAGAGGATAAAGCGGGTGATAATGAATGAATGACTCTTTAAAATGAACATCATATTAAAATGCCAGTATGCACTTTGGGGCTTTACCTGTGCTTTTCTGATCGTGCATTGGACTATACAATGATCTGTAAAAATTACTGGAGATATAAAACAGCGTATAAAAGTAGATAAATGATGTTTAAAACAATAAAATCGATCAAGTCTGGCTAAAGAGAGCGTATTATCTATAGAATGAGCCCATGTATACTGTCTCTGATTGTCATGTATGTCAGGCCATACGTCACACAGATCATGGGTTCCATGTGGTTTCTGTCCAGATCGTCAGCAGTGCAGTTAAAATCACCACCCAGAACTAAAATGTCATTAAAATCACAGTTAGAAATCACAGTGCTCAGAGAGTTTAAAAACATCATCCTCTCTGCTGCTGCAGTGGGGGCATAAACACAGATAAAAACAAAGGTGTGCTCTTCAAAGCAGGCTTTTACTTTCAGCAGTCTCCCGGGTAAAACCTCCTCCACCGTGTAAGAGCATGGGATAAAATAACTGGTAAAAAGAACACCTACCCCACCACTTGTGGTAAAGAGGTGACTTAAAACCGTGAGCCCCTTCCACTCTTTTGCCCAATCTACAGCATTATTAATATCACTGTGTGTCTCCTGGACAAAAAACACATCCGCTCTCTTCTGTTTTAAAAGTTCATAAAACATAGCTCTCTTCTTACAGTCTCTTGCCCCATTTAAGTTTAAAGTTCCTATCTTTATATCACTCATGTTTAAAAAAAGATAGAGAACTATGACTAAGACTGTAAAAAACATTTTAAAATTAGAGGGGGTTAACCCGAGTCATCGGTATGGACTTTGTTCAGTTTGGTCAGAATTATTTTTAGTCTAAAAATCTCGTGTACAGTAAAAGCCCCCTCTCTTCTAAAACACTTAATGTACGAACTGCTGTGTGTTTTTAAAAGACTCCTCTATCCGTACCCCTTTCCGACCCTTTGTGACTCTCAGGAACTTTTTTGTGTCTTCTGCAGTGTAGTGGAGTTTCTCGTCCTGAGAGCACACAGACCATCCGGAGTCAGACAGAGAGCCATCACTGTCTGAATCTCCATCTTTACACATGGGAACCTCTCTTTTGGCCTGTTTGGTCTCATTTACGCACCCCCGCTTCTTCCTTTTACCGGGGACTTTAAAAACGAGTTCCTCCACCATTTCAACATCTTCAGTGTCTAAGTGCCTTTCCACCCCTGGCTCCACACTGGGCTCCTCTATTTGTGGCACAGGTACAGCGCACACCTCATGTGCCTGTTCATTTTTATTACTATCACATGCAGTGGACACACCTGCCTTATCCACCTCACACTCTGGGGCAGGAGCCATTTCCTCCACCACTGAACAAGCAGCAGCCGCAGGGGGAATGACTACCGCAGGTCCAGTAGTGTCAGATCCGGGCATCTGTTCAGGGTTTTCTGGTTCTTTGGGATTGGGTTCGGCACTATTTGGACAATCTCGAATGAGATGTCCAATCTGTCCACACCTGAAGCACTTCATCTCGGTGTTTGAGCTCACATATATGTCATAGTCAAAACCGTCTACTTTAAACTTGATAGAAAGTTCGAGCTCCTCCCTGTCCTTCAACACCATATAAACCACTCTCCTGTACGAGATCATGTGTTTAATTTTTTGGCTCATGACGAACTTTTTTATCGGGGACACCACTTTTCCGAACCGGGAGAGTTCCTGAATAATAAGTTCGTTTTTAAGAAACGGGGGCACGTTGGACAGGATGATCTTTTTAGAAGGGGTACTTAGGTAGGACCGGAGTCAGCTGACCACTTAAAACGATTCCCTTTTGAATCAGATTGTTCGCGATTTCGATAGTTTTTGCGAAAATCACGACCGATCTGTTCACCCGGGACGCCGCGAGCAGATTGCCGCGTCCCACCACCTCCTCCGCCGCCAGACAACAGTCCTCTACACCCACTCTGCAATCCACCTTGATCGCATGACGGCAGGTGAGAGCCTCGTACACGGCGTCGCTGTATGGAGCCGCCATGCTTCAGCCCACACGCTGAAAGCAGATGCTCCACAGCTTCAAACACGCCTTTACTGCACCTCTCTCACACACAAACACACTAATACACACTAACACACACACACACACACACTCACAGCGTAAACCGCTTTAAACGCAACAAAACACTCAAAAAAACTCAGCAGAAAATGCCGAGCGCTCTCGCACCATGCTCCGCTCCACCGCTCAATGCCGCGCATGCGCAGAGAGAGAGAGAGAGAGAGAGAGAAAGAGAGAGAGAGAGAAAAAGAGAGAGAGAGAGAGAGAGAGAGAGAGAGACCAGCGACATAAAGTCTTGTAAGGTTTGTGTTTAACAAACACTCTTCATAAAAGTGACTTTATATAAAAGCTTATAAGCTCTCTTTACAGGCAGAAAATAAATTGTTGTAATTAATGACCTCTTTATAAGAGACTGCATACATAGTTGTATATCCATGGACACTAACAAAGGCATATGACAATAAAAGAATCATGAATACTTATAAAGCTTTATAAATGGACTCATAATGCATTATGAACACTGGATTCATGGAAAGTGTTAGCAAAATGTCTGTAGAATAGTTTTCCCCAAAACTTTCCCCAAAACTATTTAAAGTTATTAATGTATTGTGGGTTTTTTTGCTGGCGAATGTGCTGCATTCAGCCGCGTGGATTAAATGGTGAGAATACTTCCTGGGGTGAATACCTTTGTGCAAGCACGGTAGTAAAAGTAGCGTGCCACTGAGGTATGGTTTGGGTTGTAGGGTTCACAAGTGCATGCTAAGTATTGCCTAACTCAGGGGACATGTAGGATGTGCATGTGCCCTAAGGTATATTATTTTGTTTCTGTTATGAGTATTTTAATTAGTTTTATAACCATTATTTTGTGGTTTTGTTTTGGGTGGTTGAGGTCTGTAAAAACTGCCTTTTTTACAAAAACATGCCACTAAGTGCATGCAACCTTTTGCAGTTTTTCACTTTTGCTTTTTAATCTTTCTCTATCTTTCTCAAACTACATAATCAGTATAATTCCATAATTCCATAATTCCTCACTCAGTAAAACAACTTAATAATAACGTGCAATAACATAATCATGATAATTATTCAAATATATATATATATATATGGCTTTAGTGGTTCAAATCCCAGGTCCACTGAAGTTACCACTGTGGGTCCTTGAGCAAGGCCCTTAACCCCCATTGCTCCAGGTATGCTGTGATTAACACAACTCGTAATATATATATATATCATATATAATATATATATCTATATATATATATATATATATATATATATATATATAATTTTTTTTTTTCATATGTATTACATACTGTACACACTGTACATTCACTTTATTCTTACTTACATTCATTCATTCATTATCTCCCGCTTTATCCTCTATTAGGGTCGCGGTGGGGTTCCCCATGCCCATCCAGGGGAGAACATCTCGGGCGCTGGGCAGATAGACCCAGGACAGGGCGCCAATCCATCGCTGGGCACACACTCACTCACACAGTCACACTCTATATGGGGCAATTTTGAGAATTCAATTGACTTGATCCATGTTTTTGGACTGTGGGAGGAAACCGGAGAACCCGGAGGAAACCCACGCAGACACGGGGAGAACATGGAAACTCCACCCAGATAGGGATTCGAACTGGGAACCCCTAGCGCTGAGAGGCGAACGTGCTAACCACTAAGCCACCGTGCCGTGCAATTTTTGCCACTTTTAATTTAATTATACTGCGCTTATTGTTAATTTTTTATTTATAATTTTGAATATATAAACATGACTAATGGAGCATCTCTAAAAACTGCAATTTCCTCCCTTAGATTAATAAAGTATTCTGATTCTGATGATTCTAAAAACCATCAAGCTGTGGAACACAGAGGCCAAATTATTTATGTTCAATTAGGTTTTAATTGTTAAACTCTGTAAATACGTAGAGAACACTTTATTTATGCAAATTTAGCAATAGTTACATTCAAAATGCATATAATACATACAGAATGTCACTGTTTGGTAAATTTGTATGATCTAATACTTAATGAAAGAAAATTAAAAAAATAAAACTCTATTCAGTTATAATGTTTCTAAATCCATAGTGCATTAAATAAACACTTTTACTGTTTATTTGTATTACTTTTAGAATATGTGAGGATTTTAATATTTATGGTGATGATTTCAGTGAATATGTGACCGAATTCTAGAAAACTATCCTATATATAAGAAAAATCCTATGTATGCATATAATATATACAAAAATATTTATTATTATAATACTAATAATCAATAATATTAGGTAAGTGGAATAATTGAAACACCTCCATATTGAGAACCATGTGTGTATCCTTTAAAAACTGCACTGACTCATGATGCATAATACATAATGCTTCATGAGACACGACACTACAGAAAGGCTCCTTATTTAAGTCAACAGCAGGGCTTCACTGTCTTTTTGTAGAAAGCTTTTTTCTCCTTTTTCTGATGATGCTTCCGTGTAGATCATGTTTGTACAAGTTAAAAAGTCACCCCCCATCTGCAGGTGCTTGCTGTCATACAGTGAATGCAGGATGTATTTAGCCCCTGATACCCTTTACACATAATATGTTATGAGTTTTATTAAAGACTACATGATTGCACTTGTAACTTATTCATTTGGCAGAAACTGAGCCCTGAATCATATCTGACCATCCACTTTATTTTATATTATCTCCTGTTTCATCTTTCTGTAACCTCGGCTTTAAAATAAAATTAACATGTAGCATAAACTGATCATCCCCATGCAGACATTCTTATAATCCTCATTATTTAAAAGTAGGAAGATCTATCCATTCTGACTGAGCCATCATCCTGGCAAGTGGTCAAATTATATACCCAACAATGCAAATCTTATAGACACATTAGCATGCACACCCCATGAGGTCTTCTACCATCTTCTTACTGTATTAAAAGAAATTTTGCATGTTTGGGGGTGGGGTGGATTTGCAAAAGATCATTAGTTAAGAGATAAGATTTCTTTATTTTATATAAGATTTCTAGATCTTAAGATTTGTTAAGATTGTTGCAGTTGTTGTTTTAAGTTCATTAAATGCACAAATGAAAATGTAATTAAAATGATTTATTGTTTTTCTTAAATATTTTTGTATTCTTTCTTTTGGTAAAACTTTCTATGAATCCGGTATTTATAATGCATTACAATAAAAATAAAAATTGAATTATTTAGATTTTTACACATTCTTACTGAATTCACAATGATTAAACTGTACTTAAAGCTTGTAAGGAGCATTATAAACTTTTATAAGTGAGTATGTACTAATATTTATGCAGGCTACTTATATAGATGTAACACATTTAATAATACCTGTAAAAAAAAGCTTATAAGTTATAAGCATTATGAAGTCATTTTCAGGGAGGCTTTTATTAAACACAAATATTACAAAGTTTTATGATGCGGAATTCTAAATAAAAGGTAATAAACAGGTAAAAAAATTATATATATAATAAATATATATATAATGTCACACTGTGTTATAAAGCCATATGGCATATTTTTATAACACTTCATGTTATACGTGTGATTATGAACATCTATTTACATTAACAGAAGCTTATGACGAGGGATATAATGCATGGTAAATACATTATAACACTTTAGGAACACATTAATAATGTATTATGAATACCAGATTCAAAGAAACTATTACTATTATTAAAAAAATCTAAATCTAACGGGCAATTCTGACACTTATGGTTTGACATATTATGATTATATTCTTAAAATTATGCTCAAAAACATTCTGTTTTTGTTTTATTTGATCTTAATCATATATAAGAACACAAGTGGAGTCTACCTGTTGATTTGGTTTCTACAGCTGGGTCTTTAAGCGTGCAGAATTAACACTACATCGTCTATTCAAAAACAAGCCATGATTAGTACAACACAGCAAAGTACAGCAGTTTAAACCTTTAACAGGACAGTGATCCAAATAATACAACCCTGATCAAAGAAACATGCTTTAAAATGTGTTCAAGTGCTGACCAAAGGCAAGAATTATACAGGAAACCCTTGATCTGTGAAGTGACAGTGGTGTTACCGTGCGACCAAACAGAAAAACATTTGTTGTTGTTAAAGCTTCATAAATAAACCTTCACACAGGATTTGCAGAATAAACAAAATCATAATGAGGGGAACAAGTGATTTTTTAATTTTTTTGTAAATATTTTTTTTTTGTATTAAACTTTATTTTTTGTAATTGTGTGTATCTTTACTTGTAAATAATAAATTGCAAATTGCTCATTTAAACTGAATGCTTTTAATGCCGTATTGTTTTAATAATAAGTGACATCTGACATCAAATTAAAGGTTACTTTTAAATAAATCCACTGAACTTTTTAAAATTTGATCAGTTTGACAGTTGCAACCAATTTAAGAGCATTTAAGTTAAAAAAATATATATATGCAACATGATTTTAGCACATTTAAAATTATATGAAGTGATCACATTTATTGTTTTGCATCCTTGCAACATTATGTTGCTTTTGGTATTAATAAATGCTTGCAGGGCTATTTACCACACATGCTCACTTAACACAGTGTGCACAAAGTGGTCTGGAAAATAAAAACCTGGGTGACAGAGTGGAACATTCACTGTGGTTTTCAGACTGCCCTTGATCTTCCTGTTTACCAGACCAGAGACGTGCTACAAAGAACAATGCACGCTCAAACAACAAACATTCCTGTCCGGTCTCACCTGCAAGAAGCCAATGTGTTGCACTTTAACTGATTAAAATTAAAATTCTCTTACTGAGAAAAATAATATTTATCCGACAGACGTCAAATTTGAAACAGTTAAAACAAACAGAATTTGCAAGAACACAGGTGTGAATAAGTGCTACCTTCTACACACATGCTTACACACACATACGCACACGCATACCTACCAACACAGTAGCAAACAGGTTTAAACACATTTTATAATATATTTAAATATGAGATTTGCCTTTAATTTTTTTTAACCATATTAAGAATTAATTATTAAAAATATGTAAATTTGTTTTCTTTTTGCACAGGACATGATTTATATATATATATATATATATATATATATATATATATATATATATATATATATATATATATATATATATATAAATTCTCAACACTGTGCTGCATTATAATAAGTTTAAGATAAGATAAGATAAGATTTGCCTTTATTGGTCAACCATTAGGAAATTCACAATATAATACTGAAGTGTGTTTCCTGTAAAATTTAATACCAAAGTGTATTTCTTTTGTAAAGAATTTCTAAACATTTCAAAATAAAAATTAAATATAGAATTTTCCTCTTGTTCAAATGTATATTAGTCTGTAACTCTGGATAAATTTGCATGTTTTCAATTTCTGCAATTAACACAATGAAATAAGCCATAAAAGCAAACAGCAGATTTAATATGATTTTAAAACAATACTGAATTTAAAAGTTAAAAGCAGCACCAAAGTGTAATTTCAAAATTATGACATTATTTAAATTATTTAATAAAAAAATGTTCCTAACAACATATAAAAGATAAAAAAGTAACAACAATTAAACAAATAATTAAAGTGAATACAATTACTAAAAAGAAGAGTAGCTTTTTCCTTTTGATTTACTTAAATGTTCAAATGTTAAGAATTAACCAACATATTAAAAAAAAAAAAAACTATTAACAAAAAAAAGGAAATAATTTCAATTTAATTTTAAATATATCAAAACATAACAGTTTAATTTAACAATTATATATTTAATTATTTTTGTCTTCATTACTGCAGTAACACCATATAGTTGCACTTTAGAGTTAAGCTATTCAAGTATATGTTGTAAGTCCTGTTCTCTATGGTATGTATTTATCTGTATGTCGGAGTGTCTATGTGTGTGTATGTGTGTGTGTGTTGGCCTAGTTTATGAGATGTGCGGAAGTAATTTTTTAACACCTTAGTGATACTGCTAAATTTAAAACAATAAAACAATACAAACACCATGCAAATAGCATTTTAAATGCAGTGTGTGTGTGTGTGTGTGTGTGTGTGTAAGTGTTCGATACAAACCCAAAAATAATATGCATGTCATATTCTTTAAATGCAATATTTCTAAATTACAATACTAAATCTTAAGGTAATGCTTTTATTTAATTGAAGAGGTTTAAAAACCTTATGGCCAATTACTGTAATTAAAAAATAATGAAGTCAAATAGAAGAAAGAAAGAAATATTTGCTTATTTAAAAATATTTATTTATTATATTAATTTTATTAACTTGCATTAAAATAATGCATTTAAATGCACATGTTTATTATTTATGTAAATCCATAAAGAAATGTAAATCCATAAAAGAAAAGTAATTGACATTAATGCAGGTCATCAACTCATTCAGCATGTAAACTTTTATTTAATTTGCAGTCTGAATGTTTAACGGTCAATTAATTGTAAAAGCTGTAAAAACTAAACCCACGTTTTAGTTTATCGGTTATTAAAATATTAATTAAAAAAAGAGAACATGAAGTGAAAATGTAAGTCCTTTAATTCTGTTATAACGTAACTCTTAAGTGGAAAAGCACACATCAGGTAGATAAAGGATTAATACACTTAAAGAAATCTTATTTTGGGATTACGTTCATTTTCTTTAATTTTTATGTCTTGAGAGGTTTAAATATAGAACAACATCCTGTGGAAACTTTAACTTTTAAGAAACTTGTTTTTCTGAGAAGTGCCTACTGGTCGGTCAATGTGGTCTGCAAAAATAAACCCGAAATGTTTCAGAGTGTGAAGGACTTAGGCGACAGTCAGACCAAACGATACCACAGACACATACCACAATAAGACAGGAGACAGAGATGTCCACGTCAAGGCTGTTTCACAGAAACTGTTGCACTTCTCACACACATTCACTCACGGATTCACACATCCCACCCACACCTTTTAATCTCTCTCCCCTCTCTCTCTCTCTCTCTCACACACACACACACACACACACACACACACACACACACACACACATTCATAGATACACAATAAATATCTATATGCATTTTCTGCATTTTCAGTATAAAAAAATACTGTTTATGTATATGTGTATGTATATTTTTTTGTTTGTGTTAAGGTTGGTTTTATTTAATAATTATTTTATGTTAACATCATGTCCTTCTGTCCTGCTAATCGTCTATTCAATTCATAACAACACAACTAAGTGATTTGATACAACTATGAATTACTATAATCATTTACTGCTATATTATTGCTTAAAGACAAAATTCTAATTTTGCACTATATAATACACAATGTTACTAAATATGTTCTACCAAAATTGAACAGCTGGCCTGAAGTCAGTTCAGAATCAATATGACCTCTGATGTCTTTGATATCACTGTTTTAAACACTTTTCAATGTCTGTTATGTCTGTTATCACATTTTTCAATGAGCATCATCCATCCATCCATCCATTATCTTCCTCTTCCTCTACCGGGTTCCTCTACCAACGCCCATCCAGGGGAGAACTGGGCAGATACACCCAGGACAGGTCGCCAATGACCGAACGAACAAGACCGAAAGAACAAGATCGGAAATACAAGCGGCTGAAATGGGTTTTCTCCACAGGGTGTCTGGGCTCTCTTTTAGAGATAGATCAGTCATCTTTAGAGAAGCTCAGTCATCCGGGAGTAGAGCCGCTACTCCTCCAAATTTAAAGGAACCAGTTGAGGTGGTTCAGTCATCTGGCAAGGATACCTTCTGGGCGTCTTCCCAGGGAGATGGTTCAGGCAAGTCCAGCTGGGAAAGACCCAGGCTACACTGGAGCAGAAGTAGAGAGATCCAGAAGGAGAGCGATCGAGAGAGAGAGAACCGGTTATAGTGACACCAAGGACCAGGCATTGTTTGTGTTAACCGGTTCTCTCTCTTCAGATCTCTCTCTCCCAAACTCTCCTCTCCCGGTTCATCTTCACTGAAATTGAGAGAACAGTCATTAACATAATTAGATTCAGGCAGGTGCAACCGTTCACCCGACCTGCCTCCCAATCTAGGCTCCTGTCTACACGAAGGGTGACCAGATTCCAATTCACCAGATGTGGGACAAAGACTATGTTTGTGTGGGACAATGTGGGACACCAATGCATCAAGTTTGTCTAAAATAACTTAAAACAAAAAAAGAAACATCTCTACTCTGCCCCTTTAGCACATAACAGACTGCAAATAAAAAAGTATATATACGTGTACAATTAAACAGAACAAACAGTTCTTTAATGTGCTTTAAAAAGGGTATGACTTTCCTGTATTTCTCCAAACAGTATATGTATACATAACTTGTTTATCTTATTTAAATAGACCTTTCTCTAATGTAAGAAAACATAGTAAGCATTGAGCTTTTATACGACAATGATTCCCAAATTAAAACACCGGACTGTGTACAACTAATCAGAATGGACATGCATCCACGTTCCCGATTGGTTGACATTGAAACAGCCCGCCTCTCTCCGATAACAGACAACACAGCCGTCCAATGGCAGTTTATAAAGCACGCCTGAAAAGTAACGAAATCTGGTCACCCTATCTACAGGTCACACCATCACACCCTCGCGCCACAAGCTGCTAATGAACAGACTGATAGTTAATTAAATTAAATAATAAAACAGGGGTAGCAGGTTACCTAACTAAATGAGGCCTGAATACTCACGACACACACTAATCTCAAACACAGAGTTTTATTTAAATTTAATATCAGGAAATTGTTTATTGTTGTATTTGATATTTCTTTAGTCACTCTTAAGGGGATGCTACAGTGTTGGTGTGGCAAAACTTTTGTCCTTATAGTGTTTAATGTCTCTATTTATGTAAATGTACTGGTCTGGAAAGGTCTTAATATTCTGTAACTCATCTTTTTTGTTCTTTGTTGTTGCCATTTGTTGCTCAGCTGCAAACATTACATGTGTAATATTGAAAAAAAAATAAATAAAAGAGAACAATGTGATGTAGTGTCTCAAGTGGAAACATTTTGTTTGTTTTTTCAAGAGAACCACATGTGAGTTCAAAGTGAACTGGACACAAGAGACACGATACCTGAAAAAAAAAATGATTAAAGCAATATTATAAGTCGTCAGTAAAAACAACATGCTTTAGAAAAACTGAACGCCAAGTTTTAATGGAATGAAACTTTGTGATGCTGATTCATTTTTTATAAAGTATGTTTATTAGAATTCAAAAAGTCTTATTTTGTTCTGCAAACAAAAGGTAAAAAAAAAGAGTTCAGCAACAATCACTGTTCAGGATTTTAAATAAACGACTTAAAAAAGTACTAAATCACAATAACAGAAAACATTTTATTTAAATGTATTTTATGATTTGATACACAGAGACGAATATGGAAAAGTTATGATAAGGGTATTATAAAGTAAGACAGTATAAACATATATTTAGTGTGAACATATTAAGAAGGGGACATAGTGGTTAGCATGTTCTCCTCTCAGTGCTAGGGATTCCCGGTTCGAATCCCAATCTGGGTGGAGTTTCCATGTTCTCCCCGTGTCCGCATGGGTTTCCTCCGGGTTCTCCGTTTCCTCCCACAGTCCAAAAACTTGAATCAAGTCAATTGAATTCTCTAAATTGCCCCATATAGTGTTTGTGTTTGTGTGAATGAGTGTGTCCAGTGATAGGTTGGCGCCCTGTCCTGGGTGTATCTGCCCAGTGCCCGAAATGTTCTCCCCTGGATGGGCATGAGGAACCCCCCGCAACCTTAATAGAGGATAAAAGCAGAAGATAATGAATGAATAAATATTAAGAAGGAGAGGAACCGGGGTTCTTTCTTAGGATCAGTCATAGGCCTAGTCCACACATAGCCGGGTGTCAGGAGAAAAAAAAAATTGTATCCGCATGAAAACGTAGTTTTACATCACCAGAACAACAATTTATGAAATCTCCGGGCAAAGTGGAGATTTTAATAAATTCTGGTTTTGTGTCTGCGTGTATACTTGTGAAAATGGCTGAAGTAATCCTGAACGTCGCCGTCTGTTACAAAAAATGCAACGATGACATCACACGTGTGACTGTTATTGACTTTTCATGCGAAGAAAATGATTGCTAGAAGAGACGTGCTGATTCTTATGTTAATTCTGATGATTTTTGCCTGTTTCTTTTTACAAACCAAATTGTTACAATTCATTAAGGGGCACATTTTGAGGGATTCTGATTGGCTGAAATAGATTTAGCTTTATGTTACACTGACATCTATGTGCTTGGTGCGTTTACGATAACACTCAAATACTTATTTGTGCAGGTTCAAGTGAATAAAACATTTTTTTAACAATCCCATGTGTATGATATTATTTTTGAAAATTATCTGGGGGAGATATTGTTTTTTTTAAATACCCGACTACTTGTGGACTAGGCCATAGGCTAGTCCTAGGTTAAGTAACCAGCTTTATTACCTGAAGGTACAGGGTTCGATTCTTGGTTCCACCAAATGCTAAGTCTGAAGTGACCTTGGGCAAGGCATTTAAACCCAGGTGTTCCATGTGCACTGTGTTCAGGGCTGCCCATCACTCTGGGCCCATGTGCTAACTGCACGGATGCATTACATTTTCACTGTGTAGACAAAATACATCGATTCATCACTTTATATTTCGTGTAGTTTCTCGTGTCTCTGTGCATTTTTATTTTTTTTATTCACAGTCTAAAAACATGTAGGTTAAGTCAATAGATAATTAATTTTTGAATGCATTTGCCATTTATTCTATCTTGTGCTGGAATGGTGACCTGTCCAGGGTGCTGGGAAGGCTTCAAACTCCCTGCAACACATATCCATTATGTACCAACTTTACAACTTTTGAACAATTTTTATGCAAAAAAAAAAAAAAAAAAAAAAAAAAAAACGGCCACCGGCCACTTTATTAGGTACACCATTCTAGTAACGGGTTGGACCCCCTTTTGCCTTCTGAACTGCCTCAATTCTTCGTGGCATAGATTCAACAAGGTGCTGGAAGCATTCCTCAGAGAGTTTGGTCCATATTGACATGATGGCATCACACAGTTGCCGCAGATTTGTCGGCTGCACATCCATGATGCGAATCCCCCGTTCCATCACATCCCAAAGATGCTCTATTGGATTGAGTTCTGGTGACTGTGGAGGCCATTTGAGTACAGTGAACTCATTGTCATGTTCAAGAAACCAGTCTGAGATGATTCCAGCTTTATGACATGGCGCATTATCCTGCTGAAAGTAGCCATCAGATGTTGGGTACATTGTGGTCATAAAGGGATGGACATGGTCAGCAACAATACTCAGGTAGGCTGTGGCATTGCAACGATGCTCAATTGGTACCAAGGGGCTCAAAGAGTGCCAAGAAAATATTCCCCACACCATGACACTACCACCACCAGCCTGAACCGTTGATACAAGGCAGGATGGATCCATGCTTTCATGTTGTTGACGCCAAATTCTGACCCTACCATCCGAATGTCGCACCAGAAATCGAGACTCATCAGACCAGGCATCGTTTTTCCAATCTTCTATTGTCCAATTTCGATGAGCTTGTGCAAATTGTAGCCTCAGTTTCCTGTTCTTAGCTGAAAGGAGTGGCACCCGGTGTGGTCTTCTGCTGCTGTAGCCCATCTGCCTCAAAGTTCGACGTACTGTGCGTTCAGAGATGCTCTTCTGCCTACCTTGGTTGTAACGGGTGGCTATTTGAGTCACTGTTGCCTTTTTATCAGCTCGAACCAGTCTGGCCATTCTCCTCTGACCTCTGGCATCAACAAGGCATTTCCGCCCACAGAACTGCCGCTCACTGGATGTTTTTTCTTTTTCGGACCATTCTCTGTAAACCCTAGAGATGGTTGTGTGTGAAAATCCCAGTAGATCAGCAGTTTCTGAAATACTCAGACCAGCCCTTCTGGCACCAACAACCATGCCACGTTCAAAGGCAATCAAATCACCTTTCTTCCCCATACTGATGCTCGGTTTGAACTGCAGGAGATTGTCTTGACCATGTCTACATGCCTAAATGCACTGAGTTGCCGCCATGTGATTGGCTGATTAGAAATTAAGTATTAACGAGCAGTTGGACAGGTGTACCTAATAAAGTGGCCGGTGAGTGTATATATATATATACATATATATATATATATATATATATATATATATATATATATATATATATATATATATATATATATATATATATATATATACATATCCTCCGGATATCCTCCGGGTACTCCGGTTTCCTCCCACAGTCCAAAAACATGGATCAAGTCAATTGTAATATATATATATATATATATATATATATAATATATATATATATATATATATATATATATATATATATATATATATATATATATATATATATATATATATGTCAAGAACTGTCCTGAATCCCCCAGAGGGGAGCGGGTCCGCCGGGCATGCACCTCCTGGTGCCCCGAGTCCGAAATGGGCGGCCTCTGGTGCTCGGGACCGATGGCGAACGGCCTCAGTCGGTCCCGACTCAACGACTGCCGCCCTCCGGTAGCCGGGCTCTGCCGCTGACGGTCCCCGGCCCTCGGACCCGGTCAGATCGGTGGTTCAGCGTCCGGTTCTCAACACACGTTGGGTGACCCCAGGTGTCCAGTAGCCTCCGATGTTTGGCACGTCTTTCTGTCAAGAACTGTCCAGAATCCCCCAGAGGTGAGCGGGTCCGCCGGACATCGCGGACGCCGCTCGCGCATAGGTGAGGATGTGACCTGCGCGGAACGTCAACGCAGCGACGCACCGTGGCGGAAATGCGAGAAGGAGGCGACTGGAACACCGGGATAAAATCCAAAACAGAATTTATTAAAAGATGGTGCCGAAGCACCAACAGAACGGGGATAAAGAACAGAACTTAACGTAGGGTAATATAACCACTAACCAAAGACGTGCTCAGACTTACGGGTGAAAACAGATTAAATAGGAAACCCAACTAAACACGTGACAAAAACAACCAATCACCCAAGTGAGATAATGAGAACCGAAAACAAGGGACAGGTGCAGCAGGTGCTCGTGACAATATATACATATATATATATATATATATATATATATATATATATATATATATATATATATATTTTTTTTACGTTTTGGGCGCTGGGCAGATACACCCAGGACAGGACGCCAATCCATCGCTGGGCACACATTAACTCACACAGACATGTACACAGACACACTCTATATATATACAGTATATTCATTCATTCATTATCTCCCGCTTTATCCTCTATTAGGGTCGCGGTGGGGTTCCCCATGCCCATCCAGGGGAGAACGTCTCGGGCGCTGGGCAGATACACCCAGGACAGGGCGCCAATCCATCGCTGGGCACACACTCACTCACACAGACACACTCTATATGGGGCAATTTTGAGAATTCAATTGACTTGATCCATGTTTTTGGACCGTGGGAGGAAACTGAAGAACCCGGAGGAAACCCACGCAGACACGGGGAGAACATCGAAACTTCACCCAGATGGGGATTCGAACCGGGAATCCCTAGCGCTGAGAGGCGAACATGCTAACCACTAAGCCACCGTGCCGCCATATATATATATATATATATATATATATATATATATATATATATATATATATATATATATATATATACACATACATACATACATATATATATATTTTAATTATTATTATTATTTATTTTACAAATAATTCTATGCATTTTTATTGCACAGCTCTGAACTGTACATGAAAAAAAGAAAAGAAGAACAATTTAGCTTCTCAAATGGAAAGTTTTGGTTTGTGTTAGCAATCCGTTCTTCCCCGGAGGAGATCGGCTACGCGGGGAAACTGCGCACACCGCTTGCGCCTGATGAGCGTTTTCCTTGGAACCGGCTACACGGGGAAAAATGCGTACGCTGGTCCGTCAGACAAAACACTCCCACGGATACAACCAGCGCGGGGATAGTGCGCAGCGTTGTACCGTGGTTGAGCGCAGAAGGAGAGTCCAGAGAACACCGGGTATAAAAACAAAACAGATTTATTATTAAAAATGGTGTAGGGACACCAACGGAAAAGGGGAACAAACAAACATACTAACATCTGGGTAGTAATACCGAAAACAAAGACGTGCACGGGGGAGAGGGAATACGGAAATTACCGATCACGTGCACAAAATAAACCAATCACCCAACAGAGTCCATGAGTAAAATAAACGAGGGACAGGTGCCCGAGGCACCTGTGACAGTTTGCTTTTTTTAAGACAACCTCATGTAAGCAAAGAGCTCAAAGTGAACTGGGCACTATAGACACAATACATAAAAAATGATAAAAGCAATATTATAAGTTGTCAGTAAACAACTGCACACTTCAAAAAGACTGAATGTTAAGTCTTAATGGAATTAAACTGGGTGTCAATAATAAAAAAAATATTAACTTTAAAATACAGTATAAAGTTCCATAATAACCATACATTCATTTATTCATTCATTCATTATCTCCCGCTTTATCCTCTATTAGGGTCGCGGTGGGGTTCCCCATGCCCATCCAGGGGAGAACGTCTCGGGCGCTGGGCAGATAGACCCAGGACAGGGCGCCAATCTATCACTGGGCACACACTCACTCACGCATACACACTGTATATGGGGCAATTTTTGAGAATTCAATTGGCTTGATCCATGTTTTTGGACTGTGGGAGGAAACCGGAGAACCTGGAGGAAACCCACGCAGACACGGGGAGAACATGGAAACTCCACCCAGATGGGGATTCGAACCAGGAATCCCTAGCGCTGAGAGGCGAACGTGCTAACCACTAAGCCACCGTGCCGCAATAACCATACATTTCACAAAAAAAAAAAAAAAAAACACTCAGGAAGTCTGTGCTGCCTGACGTCATGTCATTAATATTAGCAATGAAGTAGGTTGAGCTCAGTTTGATGAAATCATTAATTGAACCTTTTCTGAAGAGACTTCAGGTTCAGAATGAGGATGCTGATGTGGATTACAGGTTATTTAACAGGTGGTGAGATGCTAATGAGTTTTTTTGTCTTTGAAACACATTTGTGATGAAGACTGAAGACTGTGATGAAATCTAATTTATTAGATTTGGTCATTTTTGCCAAACGGACACTAATATCATAATATATAAATATTTAAACATAAATGCATTATTTTCAGATGCGGGAACATCGTACTGTGTTTTGTATGTTTTGATGAAATAATTATTGTTTTTGAGATAATAGTTTTTCTGGTAACACTTTTATGGATCCGGTATTCATAAAGCATTATAAGTGCATTTATAAAGCTTTATATAGTACTTACATACTTTATAACATTTGTCACATGCCTTTTTAATGTACATAGATGTTCATAATATTAGTCATAAATTGTTATAACAATTTGACATAAGGCTTTATAACACAAAGTGATATAATGCATTATAATCTGAACTTATTTAAACTTTTGATTCTTTGAATGTTTAGGCATTCTCACTTAAAACAAGATGATTTCACTTTACTTAAAGTCTGTAAAGGGCATTTATATACTGTTATAAGTCATTATGTAGTACTATGTATGCAACACTACCTTCTGCTGGTACAGATAGCTTATAAGTTTTTATAAACAGTTATGAGCACTTATAAAGTAATTTCATTTCATATAATGGCATTCATTAAACACAAACGTTATAAGGCTTTATGTCACTAGTTGATGAACAATTTAAATATATAATCTATAATGCACTATGTCACTTTGTGTTATAAAGCCTTATGGCAATGTTCTAATAACACTTTATGAGCGTGGTTATACACATTTATGGACATTAACAAAAGCTTAAAAGCATTATGAATACTTTAATAATGCTTTATAAATGGACTTATATTGCATTGTGAATACTGGATTTATAAAGTGTTACCATTTTTTTTTATTTTAGAATAATATGCTTTTTGACATGTCATTTTTTCTCCAAACATTAAAAGGTTCTGTATGAATGAACAAACAAGATTTAAATGCAGAACCTCGTGGTTAACAGTGGGGATTAATGCTCACTAGAATATTATTTTGTTCTGCAAACAAAAGGTAAAAAGTGTCCACCTTAACAATCATTGTTCATGACTTTATATAATAAAAATGGCTTAAACATTTACTATAACCAAATAACAGAAAACATTTAATTTACTGTGGATTAATCTTGTTGCTAAAAGGTAAGACCTTTACACTTTCATTAAAATATATAACTAGTATTACATTGTATTGTTCATTCATTCATTATCTCCCGCTTTATCCTCTATTAGGGTCGCGGTGGGGTTCCACATGCCCATCCAGGGGAGAACGTCTCGGGCGCTGGGCAGATAGACCCAGGACAGGCCGCCAATCCATCGCTGGGTACACACTCACACACTCAAACACACTCTATATGGGGCAATTTAGAGAACTCAATTAACTTGATCCATGTTTTTGGACTGTGGGAGGAAACCGGAGAACCCGGAGGAAACCCACGCGGACACGGGGAGAACATGGAAACTCCACCCAGATGGGGATTCGAACCGGGAATCCCTAGCGCTGAGAGGCGAACGTGCTAACCACTAAGCCACCGTGCCGCCTCTTACATTGTATTGTATTTGATATTATTTGAAGTATTTTTTATTGTTATTAATGAAAATATTTTTGACCTTATTTATGTCTAACTGTGCTTAAATGTTTTTTAAATTGCTGATGAACAAAAAAAATGAAATATTTGGCCACATTTACCTTTTGTTTGGGGTAATAATGTAATCAGAATTAAATCAGAAATTGTGAAACAATATTGTTCATATAATTGATCTAAACAGCATATGTTTTAATAGGAAAAAACAAATGTTGAATGTTGTGCTTGTAAGATCATTTTTGATACTGGATGAGGTTTTTATAAGATAATTAAGTTACACAGAGACTGGGGTATATGAAAGTTTCAATTTAAGACAATATATATATATATATATATATATATATATATATATATATATATATATATATATATATATATATATATATATATATATATATATATATATATATATATATATAAAGAAGGCGGCACAGTGGCTTAGTGGTTAGCACGTTCGTCTCTCAGCGCTAGAAATTCCCGGTTCGAATCCCCATCTGGGTGGAGTTTCCATGTTCTCCCCGTGTCTGCGTCGGTTTCCTCTGGGTTCTCCGGTTTCCTCCCATAGTCCAAAAACATGGATCAAGTCAATTGAATTCTCCAAATTGCCCCATATAGAGTGTGTATGTGTGAGTGAGTGTGTGCCCAGAGATGGATTGGCGCCCTGTCCTGGGTCTATCTGCCCAGCGCCCGAGATGTTCTCCCCTGGATGGGCATGGGGAACCCCACTGCGACCCTAATAGAGGATAAAGCGGGAGATAATGAATGAATGATATATAAAGAAGGTGTATATATATATAATATATATATAAATATATATATATATATATATGGTAAAATCATCAAGAGTACATCGATATAAGCTTTTAAACCACCAAAGAGCAAGCTGAAGTGACAGTGGCAAGAAAACAAATTGTTTTGTGTTGTTATATTAGGGAAGAAACCTTGTGAGGACCGAGGCTCAGTGGAGGACTCATCCTCCTTGAGCGCCCAGTGCTATAGCTAAAGGACCTTTGGGTAAGGCACCTAACCCCAATTCCTCCCCAGGTGGTGTATACAAAGCTTCTCATCACTCCAACACCTGTGTGTGCATATGTGTGTGTTTCACTGCATTTATTAAATGTTTTAATTTTGAGGATGAGTTCCTCTGTGTGTCAGCAAAATACATCACTGTATATTTCTGTGTAGTTAGATAGATAGATAGATAGAGAGAGAGAGAGAGAGAGAGAGAGAGAGATAATAGTATGATATGAGTTCATAGGTTTGCTCATGTCTATGTGAATTTTTATTGGAAGCTGTGATTTGTTTTCATCCACAATCCAAAAACATTCATATCAGGTAAATAGACAATGTTCTTTTTCTTAGGTCTGAATGTTTTTGTCTTTGAATCTACCTTGACATGGAATGGTGACCTGTCCAGGGTGCTGGGAAGGTTCCACATCCCCTACAACCCTTAAATAGACAAACAATATAAAAAAAATAATGAAAGACTAACATTATCCATTATGTACCTATTTTACAATGGTTTTTATGTCTGGGAGTTCTGTGATTTGTAAGCTTAAATGTCATATATAAGAAATACAACAGCAAAGAATAGTTAAAATGAAAAGGTCTAATATTTGGCCAGATATTAACTTACAAGGTATTTTATTTGAACCTATTTCATTAGTTACACTTATAGGTGCTTATTGTAGATGCAGTTGCAGACTGTAGTTTATTAGTTTCCTATAGGACCACCACAAATCATATACTGTTTGTGTGGTAGATAATTTTAAGCACTGCAGTGATGCTGACGTGATGTGGTGGTGATGTGTTAGTGTGTGTTGCACTTGCACAAACTAATTAAGAGCCATCCATCCATTATCTTCTGCTTTATCCTGTACTAGGGTCGTGGGGGGGGGGGGGGTTCCCCATTCCCATCCAGGGGAGAACGTTTCGGGAGCTTGGCAGGTACACCCAGGACAGGGCTCCAATCTATCGCTGGGCACACACTCATTCACACAGACACACACACAAACACACTCTATATGGGGCAATTTGGAGAATTCAATTAACCTTGATCCATGTTTTTGGACTAAGGAAGGAAAACCAGCATCCTGTTGCCACTGAGGAAGACCTAGAGACTCTATGTAAATTGGAGCAATAAAGTGGATTGTCTAATTGTCTCATGGTTGTATTTTATCCCTCATACCAACACAACACAAACTAAGACACAACCAGCTCTGAATATGATCCACCAACCCAACAGTCTTGCGGTGTACCATTATCTCTGATCTATAAAATACCAGATGTGGTGTTGATTCAAGTGTCAGAACTCTTGATTGTTTGGAATTTATATGACTGATCCTTATCTGTCTTTTGAGGTTTTTATTTTGTTTGCTGAAAACACCAATATTTTCTGGTCTAACAAGAGACACAAATTAATTTAATAAGAATATACACCCCAACACTATATCCACTTATATCCATCCATATATATATATATATATATATATATATATATATATATATATATATATATATATATATATATATATACATAAATATATACATCCTCACCAGGGGCGTCGTGTGACCTGGGCTTTCGGGGCTATAGCCCCGGATGTTTTGTCAGTAGCCCCGGATCAAATGAGAGCAGGTTTCTGTGGCCGCCTTTCCTCCAGCAGCGGGACCGTACTGAGTCACCGCAAGCTGTTTTGGTTCCAAACTCTGTGTATGCGTGTGTGTGTGTGTGTGTGTGTTAGGGAGACAGATTTTTGAACTGTATGTTGGCTGTAAAGAGCAGCTTCTCAACTTTCATAAACCATCAGAATTTTTCTGAAGGCGCAAACTGACTGTAACAGGTGCCTAGGGCACCTGTCACCTGTTTCGTGTTCGTTTTAGTTAATTAACGTTCTGTGATTCATTAGTTTTGTTAATTAACTTTGCGTTATCATTGGTTTGTCTTGTGCACGTGGTCGGGTGTCTTTTTGTATTTATGTCCATTGTTTTTTGTCATTGGTGCTGGTCGTTTGTTTTATGTCACGTAGTCTTCTGTACGTCTTGTTTTGTGGTGCACTGCACCTTTAATAAAACTGTTTTCGGCTACCTGCGTGCCTGGCTCCCTTCAGCGCTTGTTTACGCAGCGGTGTGCGCTTCCTACGCGCCACCGCTTTTGCCCGAGGTAGACTTGCGTGACAGAACGACCAGCCACAGGAAATTTGGGGAGTCTAGAGCCCAGGTAAGCACTTTTTTAAATTTTTCTTTGCGGGGGCCGTGTAGCCTCGTACTTGCGGCGCAGCCCGCCGTCCCGGAGCCGTAAGGACGGCTCTTACACAGTAATGGCTGATTATGATTCCGATGATGAGTGGATGTGGAGGTACGGGTACGAAGCGCTCTGCGCTGAGGAGGGTCTGGACCTGGTCCCGATCTCCGATGATGAGACGGGCGAGTTGTACCTGTATGGGCATGTTCTGCCCATACGAACCCTCCTCAACTCTGAGGAAGTTCTGGACGGACGCTCCGGTCCAGCTTGTTAAACCCCCCGCGGCGAAATCCAGGCGCAGAGCGCCAACACTCGGGGGGATAGATGTGGATCCGTGTCCCCCTGTCTCGTGTGTCCAGTCAGTCTTCCCCATGTCTGAGATGTCTATGTGTTTGGGCATTGCGGTGGGGGTCTATATGTTTTGTGTGCAGGAGGGAGAGCCTGAGGTGCCGGCCGAGGTCCGCCCAGCGTGCGTGCCCGCCAACGCCCTCCCAGCGTGCGTGCCCGTCGAGGTCCTGCCAGCGTGCGTGCCCACCGAGGTCCTGCCAGCGTGCGTGCCCGCCGAGGTCCTGCCAGCGTGCGAACCCGCTGAGGTCCAGCCAGCGCGCGTGCCCATCCCGAAGTCCAGGGGCGTCACGCCGCCCAGCCCGAGGTCCAGGGGCCGCACGCCGCACGCCCCGAGCAGCAGGGGCCGCACGCCGCATGCCCCGCCGCCAGGGGGCGTCCGCCTCGCCACGCCGCCAGGGGGCGCCCGCCTCGCCACGCCGCCAGGGGGTGTCCGCCTCACCACGCCGCCAGGGGGCGTCCACCGGACCACGCCGCCAGAGGGCGTGGCCCACTCCTCGTCCGACGTGGGCGCCCGCCAGACCACGCAGCCAGGGGGCGCCCGCCGCGCCACGCAGCCAGAGTGCGTGGCCATCTCCTCGCCCGATGTGGGCGTCCACCGGACCACGCTGCCAGAGGGCGTGGCCCACTTCGTCCTACGGGGGCGCCCGCCTCGCCACGCAGCCAGAGTACGTGGCCAACCCCGCGCCCGACGTGGGCGTCCACCGGACCACGCAGCCAGAGGGCGTGGACCTTTTCTGATCCGCCGTGGGCGTCCACCGGACTTTGCAACCAGAGGGCGTTCGGCACGCCTCACCCGCAGAGGGCGTCCACCCGAGGGCGCTTTCCAAGCCCCGCTCGAGGAGGGCGGAGGACCCCCCCCCCCCCGGGACTGTTTTTTTTTTTTTTCTCTCTTGGTCGCGTCCCCCCGTTGCGCGACCGCAGGGGCGGGGGTAATGTAACAGGTGCCTAGGGCACCTGTCACCTGTTTCGTGTTTCGTCCCGTTCGTTTTAGTTAATTAACATTCTGTGATTCATTAGTTTCGTTAATTAACTCTGCGTTATCATTGGTTTGTCTTGTGCACGTGGTCGGGTGTCTTTTTGTATTTATGTCCATTGTTTTTTGTCATTGGTGCTGGTCGTTTGTTTTATGTCACGTAGTCTTCTGTACGTCTTGTTTTGTGGTGCACTGCACCTTTAATAAAACTGTTTTCGGCTACCTGCGTGCCTGGCTCCCTTCAGCGCGTGTTTACGCAGCGGTGTGCGCTTCCTACGCGCCACCGCTTTTGCCCGAGGTAGACTTGCGTGACACTGACACAAAGTTATGGAATTTCAAAGAAAAACCATGTTAAAATTGTATCATCTGCAACCGACTCGTAAAATAGATTCATGATTTTCTGCAGAAGCTCAGGTTCATTTATTCAAAATGTTTCAGCCAAATCCATCATTTATTCGAAGTGAATGTGCTCTCCACTGCTGACAGACATATTTCATATGTTATCTAATTTTATCCAGTCTAACTAATAAATGATCAAACTAAATTAATGTAACAACAGTTTGAAAAATGGATAAATACCCTCATGAAAGGGCAAAAATACCCTCATGAAAGGACAGAGGGGGAATAAGGGATCCGGGCTAAAGCCCCTGATGTTTCTAAACCCTAAAAACGCGCCTGATCCTCACATGGTCAAACACACAGTGGAAACTGGAGAATCCAGAGGAAACCCTCGTGGACATGGGTAGAACATGGAAATTCCATATATATATATATATATATATATACAGTATTGTGCAAATGTTTTAGGCAGGTGTGTTATAGTTTATTTTTATTAATTAACAAAATGCAGTGAATGAGCAGAAGATAAATGTAAATCTACCCAGCGATGGATTGGCGCCCTGTCCTGGGTGTATCTGCCCAGCGCCCGAGACGTTCTCCCCTGGATTGGCATGGGGAACTCCACCGCGACCCTAATGTCCAACCTTTGTCTTCAAAACAGCATCAATTCTTCTTGGTACACTTGCACACAGTTTTTGAAGGAACTCGGCTGGTAGGTTGTTCCAAACATCTTGATGAACTAACCACAGATCTTCTGTAGAGGTAGGCTTTCTCAAATCCTTCTGTCTCTTCATATAATCCCAGACAGACTCGATGATGTTGAGATCAGGGCTCTGTGGGGGCCATACCATCACTTACAGGCCTTCTTCTTATTCTTTTTGCTATTTCTTAATGACATTGGCTGTATGCTTGGAGTTGTTGTCCTGTTGCAGAATTAATCTTGGGCTAACCATATGCCTCTCTGATGGTATTGCATGATGGCTAAGTATCTGCCTGTATTTCTCAGCTTTGAGGATACCATTAATCCAGATCAAATTTCCAAATGCAGCCCCAAACTTGCAAGAACCTCCATCATGTTTCACTGTTGCCTGTAGACTCTTTATTAATTAATGTTCCACGCTTTTTCTGCACCCCAGTTCCTTCGTTTTCATGTGTGAACAGCACATCTTGAAATCCCAGCCTGCTTGGAAATCTGTGTCTGGGAGAACCCTTGCTGATGCAGTATAACTACCTTGTGTCTTGTTGCTGTGTTTGGCCATGGTCTATGACCTGTGACATGAAACTCTTTTCTACAACCTCAGCCTGGTAGCAGAGTTTGGCGACTTCTCACCCAGTTTTAAGCCTCCTACACAGCTGTATCTGCTTTACTTGATGACTGAGTTTCAACCTACTTGTGAAATTGATGATAATTAGCACCTGTTTGGATGGTTGGTTGGTTGATTGGTTTGTTGATTGGTTTGAAGGCAAAGGATAGTAACAACAAATACTGCTTTGATTTAGATTTTTCTTTTTTCACTCACTTTGCATTTTGTAAATTAATAAAAATAAACAATTATTATTTATATTTCGAAAGCATTCTTAGTTTACAGCATTTTTTTCACACCTGCGACTGTAGGATGGTGGCACTGGGGAATGACACGCAGAGCAGACGGCATTGACCATGGAGATTAATTAACACAATCAATGACAAAATACCCAAGAACTAAGCTCTTGATATATATATGTATGATTGTGTGTGTGGTGTGACTGTAGGTGGTGGCACTGAGGAAAGACAAGCAGAGTTGATGCCGTTGATCATGCTTGGAAATCACACCTGATGCAGCTTCACCTGATGACCCTGTGCAGCCTTAATAAGCTATGACATCGCAAATGCATTGGACTTGCTAATAGTTACTGGATTTTTATTCTAAAATAATTGTTTTTTATTTGATTATTTTACAATTCATATTTTTACAACAATAAGTTGTTGATGCCATCGTTATTGTTGTCGTTTTTGGATGTTTGTTATACATAACAGTATGTTCAGAAATTAGTAGTACATTAATTACATGATTTCGATCATACCTGTCAAATTTGGGAATCATATGATACAGTTTGGAAGTTTCCCGCTGCGCAAATCAGACCGTATACATCTGCAAACTACGTAGTTCAGACTATGGAGGTTCTAACCGACATGGTTCAAACTGCAGAGGTACGAACATGGTAAAAATGCACTGTACCATGTTGGCTCAAAGATATCCTCCGTGGTTGTAAATGTGCAGGGTGTCTTCCTGGAAGGCAACTTTAAATAAGGTTAGCATCCAGGGAAGATGGTTTCTGTTACCTCCATATTGTATAACATCTGTACTTGTGTATCCAGTCATTTATTTTTAAATGATGGATATTGTTTTGCGCTAAAACTGCTTGAAGTTGGTAAGTGTCACTTTTGTTGAACAGAATCTTTACTCCTTTCTTGTTATATAGAGACTTTCTTGTTATAATGGAGTTGATAGTTTAGGGTCTTTTTTTGGTTTGCTTACCATGAGGGACTTGCTCTTTGGTTTGGGTTCAGTTGTACATATGTGTAAATACACATCTTGTTACAACACTTTGTGTAGCTCATCATTAGATTAGATTAGATTAGATTAGATTCAACTTTATTCTCACTAAGCACATACCAAGCCAACGAAATGCAATAACATCTAACCAGAAGTGCAAAATAGAAATGATTTACATTTAATAAAATAAAGTGCATGGTGACATAATAGGCAATTATAATAATTGTTATGGAGATTTACATTATGTACGGTACAGATGGGTATTGATGAAATAAATATAGAAGTACTGAAGATATATACATATGTACATTATTGTTGTGCAGTGAAAGTAGTGCAATAGGAGGAAGTGTGTGATGTCAGCATGTGACATCATAAACATATTCCATAAAGGGAAATGGGCCTTATAAAGAGTTCATCAAAAGATTGAGCTGATTCAGGATGAAGATGCTACTCTGGATAACACTGATTGTTTTTAAAATATTTGGTGAGTGCGTATAATTTTGAATATACATAAAGTGCTATGATGAGTATATGCATAACTGATGTGATTTTCATACAATTTCTTATTTTAATTAAAATACACTTGTATACAAATGACAAGAGACAATTAATGGAAACATGAATTTATTTAATTAGTTTGTTAAATGTGGTATATTTTGAAAAATAAAAAATGTGATGAATGAAACCATTTGACATTTGTGCTATATAAATATTTTGTCATGTTTTTTACGTAGAAAAGTTTTAAACAGGATAATTTCCCACTTTGTATATCAGCAGCAGATTCTATACAGATGGACAGCATCGATCAGCCGAAGCCAGTGGTCACGGCTGCAGTTGGGGACAATGTGACTCTACATTGCTTTATTCTGAAAGCTGCTCGTAATTATCCCATTATGTGGTACAAGCAAAAATCAGGAATGGGACTTTATTTAATCGCCATAGTCGAAGAAACGGCAAGCATCCAAAGTGACTTCAAATCACCAAGGTTTACATTTGAAAAGACAGATGAGCACTGCCATTTTAACATTCACAATGTGGAATCAGCAGATGAAGCCATGTATTATTGTGGATTTAATTACTTTTTACCAAAGTTTGGAAAGGGAACATACTTATTTCTGAAAGGTAAGATATTATACTGTATCTGTTCAAACTTAATTAAGTTTACTATTACTATTCTGTTACATACATAATAACATATAGTTTCTCCCTTGTTGCTGGACAATAAAGCAGAAACTTATCTGCACACAGATGCAGCCGTTACATTACATTTACATTTATATTGAATCATTTAGCAGACACTTTTAACCAAAGCGACTTACAAATGAGAACATCACATGTCAGTAGTTATGAAGAAAAGTAGCTACACTGTAGAATTATCAAACCTGATCATTAACTGATCCTGCACCCCACCCCCCTTTAAAAAAAAAAAAAATTAATTTTTTAATTTTTTTAATAATTTTTTTTCCTACAAAAATTTGTTAAAAATATGCATCTTCAGTAATTTCTCAAAAATGTCAAGTGACTCTGCCTGATACATCCATCCATCCATTATCTTCCGCTTTATCCTCTATTAGGGCTGCGGGGGAGTTCCCCATACCAACCCAGGGGAAAATGTCTCAGGCGCTGGGTGGATACATCCAGGACAGGGCGCCAATTTATCGCAGGGCACACACTCACACACACACACACTATATGGGGCAATTTGGAGAATTCAATTGACCTTGATCCATGTTTTTGGACTGTGGGAGGAAGCCGGAGAACCCAGAGGAAACCCACGTGGACACGGGGAGAACATGGAAACTCCACCCAGATTGGGATTCGAACCTGGAATCCCTAGTGCTTAGAGGAAAACATGCTAACAACTAAGCCAACGTGCCGCCCATACAGAGGAATTTATCCTGCATCGGTGCAGTGAAACACACACACACACACATATACACACACAGAGTGTCCAGAGCAGTGAATCTGGAAAGCAATTGATGCCCAAGGGCGATTCAGCCATACTTTTTTTTCAGGGACCAGGACTCGACCTGGGTACATTCAAATTGCAAGGCTGGTTCCCAAACAGGGGCAAAGTTTATGTTTACGATTCATGTACATTATTATGCATGGAAAAACAGTTTTAATAATTAAACAACAATATACTGTATTAGGGTGGCACATTGGCTTAGTGGTTAGCACGTTGGTTAAAAGAGGATAAAGCGGGAGATAATGAATGAATGAATGAACAATATATTATTAACTGTAATTTTTATTTTTAGATAAGCATGCAGTAAGTGTCTCAGTAAGCCAGGGTGCAGTGATGGACTCAGAACCTGTAGAGACTTTCGTCACGCTGCAGTGTTCCATTCTTTCTGATACCAGAACGACAGATTCCCATATACTGTGGTTCAGATCTTCTGCATCAGAATCCAAACCAGAAATAATTTATTCTAATCATGACTGTGAAAATGAAGCTTGTTTACAAACCTCTGTGTATGACTTCAACAAGAGCAGCTTCAGCACCAGTGATACGGGCACTTACTACTGTGCTGTGGTCCTGGGTAGAAAAATTCTTTATGGAAATGGAACCACCATAATACTTGGTAAACATATATATTTATTTATACACAGTTAGAACATATGTGAGATGTTATCAATGCATCTACAGGAGCATACAAAGATTTGGACAGATGTCTTTTTGCCTAAATTATTTTCACTTACCTTAAAGAGGGACTTGTATGTAGTCCTACAATTCCAGACTGTAGTCCATCTTTTTCTGTTGTACAGTACATACTGTATACTCTGTTCTAATGGTCAGGACCCCAATAGTACCAGCACTGAGCAGGGATTATTTGCTCAGTGCATTATTCCTATCCCAGCAATGTCACTGAGGTTTTTAAATGAAACTACAGCAGCACTGCTGCACTAAAACCCCCTCACCACATCATAGTCACTGCAGAACTGACAATAAACAATCCACCACCCAAATGATACCTGTTCTGTGATGCTCCTGACAAATAGAGAACAGAGAACCAACAGGGGTCTAACAACAACAAAGAACACAGATGGACTTCAGCTGTAATTGTTAAAGTCCATTTATCTGGTAAGTGGAGGAATCAGACAATGGAGCAAGAAGGAAGGGCATCCAAACTTTTGATTTGTACTGTATATATTGTTTATGGTAATCCAAATCTTGGTCAAATGACAAACTGCAATATATTAAGTTGTTCATGTTTAAAATAACAAGATACTTGTTACATATAAGCATGAGTTAAACTGTTACTAATAAAGTAATTTAAAAGTTGTGGATAGGTTTGTCTAATTGCATAGATTAATTAAATATAAAATTAGGTATTTCAATCAAATGTAATTAAAAAAGTTTATAAAAAGATGTACAGTAGTATATTTAAGTTCTAATGTGTTTAGATATTTAATATCTAATATCTAATAGGCACGGTGGCTTAGTGGTTAGCACGTTTGCCTCTCAGCACTAGGGATTCCCGGTTCGAATCCCCATCTGGGTGGAGTTTCCATGTTCTCCCCGTTTCTGCGTGAGTTTCCTACCACAGTCCAAAAACATGGAACAAGTCAATTGAGTTTTTTTCAAATTGCCCCATATAGAGCGTGTATGCATGCGTGTCTGTGTGAGTGAGTGTGTGCCCAGCGATAGGTTGTCGCCCTGTCCTGGGTGTATCTGCCCAGCGCCTGAAACGTTCTCCCCTGGATGGGCATGAGGAACCCCACCGCGACCCTAATAGAGGATAAAGCGGAAGATAATGAATGAATGAATGAATGAATAATATCTAATATATAATATGTTTAGGTTATGCAATTATAATGTTTCCAATTAATATATTTATAATTTATTTCAAATTAAATTATCATTTGAAACCATATTATTTGAAATAATAAAATGCTGATTTTATTATAGTTGAATAATTATTTAGTGTTAATAATATTATTATTAATTTATTTTGTCTGTTTTGTCATCACTGTCAGGTACTGCATGTTCATCAGTGATCTGGTTTGCAGTAGCTTTGGCTGTTAGTGTGGGTCTGATCTTTGTTCAAGCTATTTATCTGGGTACGTTTTTTATTAATGTAGAATTATTCAACACTCCAAAATATTATATATCACACCCATGTCACGATAGTCTACCTCGGGCAGAAGCGGTGGCGCGTAGGAAGCGCAGACCGCCGCGTATACACGCGCTGAAGGGAGCCAGGCACGCAGGTAACAGAAACGGGTTTATTAAAGGTGCAGTGCACCACAAAACATGAGGTACAAAAAGGACTAAGTGACATAAAACAAACGACCAGCACCAAAGACACGAAACAATGGACATAAATACAAAAAGACACCCGATCACGTGCACAAGACAAACCAATAACAAAAAGGAGTTAATTAACTAAACTAATGAGCACAGAACGTTAATTAACTCAAATGAAGGGGACGAAACACAAAACAGGTGACAGGTGCCCTAGGCACCTGTTACAACCCAATTAAAAGGTGACATTAATTACCATCTTATGTTTTCTGTTTTACATTTATTTTTTATATAAATGTATATATTTATATAAATGTATATATTTATATAAATGTATATATATATATATATATATATATATATATATATATATATATATATATATATATATATATATATATATGTATGTATATGTATATGTATATATATTTTTTTATTTTTTACATACTGTTTTTTAATTTTTTTTTATACTACCTCATTTATATGGACTGGTGGTTAAAAAGTGAAGATTTTAGATTTGTTTTGGGATATATATATAATTCCCCCCCCCAACATTTCCATAAAATGTTTTATATCAACAGCCAGGTGTCAACAAAAATCTGTGTTTGAGAAAACAATCCAGGTAAGAAAGAATAGTTTTTAACTCAACAGATTCATAATTTTTTTTTCTCCTATTAAATATAACATTTTTCCTTATTATTTCCACAGGACAGCAATGCAGAGGACCTTAATTATGCTGCTATGCATTTTAAATCTCAAAGAAGCAAAGAAGGAACCATAAACAGAAGAAATCTTGAAGATACCATGTATTCTGAACTCAAATATCAAGAACAATATCTATAATTTATATTAAAATGGGTATTTTCAGGGGAATTGTAGTTGTGTACAATAACTAGACATGGAAAAACATCCTGGTGTTCAGCACCAGCTTTGCAAAAAATGATAAATTTCTCAAATTGATCAATTCATGCATGTTGAACTGTTGTATCTGTAAATACACAATGTATTTTTTGTAAAAACATTCAACTGTATAAATCAACTGTATAAATTCAACTGTATAAATCACCTGTCACCTTAAATGTTCATATGTATAGAAAAGTCCACTATATATTTTATTATCATACCTTTTGAGTATTTTTATTAAATCAGTTGGTTTATAGGTAAATCAATTGGTTTATAGCTACATTGTTTGGTAGATATCATACATTTAAGTAGAAATATATTCTCAAAAATCATATTTTCCGCTTCAAACAAAAAATATTTTAAAGTATGAATATTTTTATGGTAGTTTAATTCACTTCAGACCATAAAAATGACGTCAAACCTCTATAATTTACCTACACAATAACAATTTCCATGCCACTTATTATAGTGGATCGATTTGATTTTTGTTTGGAAATGGAACATTTGTAGCACTGAAGATTAAGTATGTATTAAAATAATACATGATGCAATATTTAATTATGGTATTAATTTAATATTACAGAATATGACTAGACTGCCTAGCATTATGAAGTTATACAAGTAAATATACTAGCATAGAAATAACAACAGTTCTATTTTACTCACTGTTTAATTTGGGATATTATTAAATAAAAAATATTAGGATTAATAGGAATGTGCCGCTTGTATGAAAAAATAAACCAAAACAATAAGGACATTCGGATTTTGTTTAAATATGTCCAAAATCTGATCTGATATTTAGTTTTCATTGGCTCTGTCTCACAATGACAAAGATGGAGTTGATCTAATCTAATCTAATTTAATCTAAATCAGAATTATCATCCGAGATCAGAAAGTAATTACAAGGAATTTAACATTTATAACAAACGAATGAACTACTTTTATGCATTCTTATACATGCATATTCTTTATTAGTATTTATGCAAACATTATTATTTATTATTGAGTCAATAGTGTTTATTTTAAATTATAGCAATACTGAGGATGAACTTTGCTGCCTTACAAGTAAGTGCGAGTTAAACATGACATGGCATAGAGTGATCTGTGGCATGGTAGCTCTGTGGTTAGGGCACTGGGCTACCACTCTGAGGGTTGTGTGTTAAAATTCCCACTGAAATTACCTTAACTCTATATGCTCCAGGGATGCGGTGGCCAACCCTGTACTCATTTCGGATAAAAATGTCTTATAAATAATCAAAAGTATATTCTGAAGTGAAAACCTTCAAAAACAAAAAAAAGTCCACTTGTTCAGTATTGTAATTCACTTTTTTTGCTATAAAAATTATGTATACAATTTGATTGTTAGTTTTGATTTAGTATTTGTTAATACCTTAACATACTGTAAAATATATATTTAAAAAATGATACACTGTTGTATTAAAACTATGGAGGGAAACTTCAAACAGGAAAAAAACATAAAACAAATAGAATTATAGAAGAACACAAAAAAGCCTTGACCAACCAAAAGCTTGAATACAAAGAAAACCAATAAGCATCAATGAATAATCAATTAATAAGTAAGGCGTTTGAAGAAGTATTAATTTAACAAATCAGGCGTTTGTGTAGGAAGTAACTGCTGTAGCTTTGAATAACCTGTTGTACATCGGCACCCCCAGAGTCACGAATCGTAGATACACTGACACGACAGCGGATGCGACAGCAGAAGCGACAGCCTCTCGTATTCCGCCTCTCGTGTGAAGACCTATTCGTGTAAAGACCTGCAAATCTACCTGCGCGAGTCCACCGAGCAAGGACAACGACAAGGCAACTAAGTAGTCTCTAAGTAGTCAATCCATTTTCTTACCCATTCACACCTTTCTCTTCAGCATGTGTTTTCAGTTCATCCCTGTCATTTCCTCCTCACACAGACGCTCCTTTCCTCAGGGGAGAAGGCGCACTATTGCACACCTGCGAACTCTGCAGTAGGTGAATACAAGCGAGCCCTTCACCTTCTCTGCAGGACTATGGAATTGTCAGTCAGCCACCAAGAAATCAGATTTCAGGTTTTAGCCCTCACTGAGACGTGGATTCGTCCCGAGAATTGTGCGACACCAGCTGCCCTTTCAACGAATTTCCACTTCTCTCACTCTCCTCGTATCGGCAAAAGAGGAGGTGGTACAGGTTTGCTTATTACCCACAAATGGAAATTCTCTCCTCTTACACTTTTATCAAACACTGTCTCATTTGAATTCCATGCACTGACAATCACTGAACCGGTTAAATGTCATTTTCTTGTCATCTATCGCCCCCCAGGTCAACTAGATAACTTCGTCGAGGAATTTGATATGTTATTATCATCTCTCCCAGATGATGGTTGTCCTCTTGTTGTCCTCGGCGATTTCAACATTCACTTAGACCGACCGTACGCCACTGAGTTTCTTGATCTCATCTCCAGCCTGGACCTCCATATACTCCGCACTTCAGCTACCCACCGGGCTGGCAACCAGCTTAACCTCATCATGACGCGCTCATGTCTCTCTTCGGACATACACATCACTCCACTTCATGAATCAGACCACTTCTTCATACAGTTCTCTGTCTCTCTCTTCCACCACCTCCCGTGATCATCAGTAAAACAGGTACGTCTCAGGTACGTCACAATCTTAGAGCTCTCTCTAACACACTCTTTGCCGACTTGGTTACAGATGCCCTTCCTAGCATCAGTAAATTCTTAACCCTTGACACCAACACTGTATCAAGCATATTCTGCTCCACCTTGGCTTCATGTCTTGATCAGGTCTGTCCAAAATCCACCAGGAAAACACACAGTTCTCAGTCCAGTCCCTGGCTCATGGAGACGCTTCGTAAGCAATGTACTTCTCTTCGTTCCGCTGAAATAAAATGGCGTAAGTCTGGTCTGTCTTCAGATTTAGAAACATACCAGTCCTCACTTGCCACTTTCTTGAAGGATGTAACTGCTGCTAAATCCTTGTTCTTCCAGTCCAAGGTAACATGCATCTTAGATGCCCGCACCTTATTCAGTACCTTCAACTCACTACTAACTCCTCCCTCTCCCCCTCCTAACACTTCTCTGTCAGCTGATGTCTTTGCAACCTTTTTTACAGAAAAGATTGAGGGCATCAGCAAACTCTTTCATACTCACCATTTCCACAACACTACATCTCACACATCCAGCCATCCAACCCTCTCCTCCTTATCCCCTGTCACAGAACCTGACATCTGCAAAATTGTTCTTGCCAGTAACCCAACTACTTGTCCCTTGATTCCATCCCATCCCACCTTCTTCAATCCATCGCCTCCTCCATCACACCAGCTCTCACACACATCATTAACTCCTCTCTCATGTCTGGGACTTTTCCAAATTGTTTCAAACAGGCCATAGTCAAACCCCTACTCAAAAAACCTACGCTCAACCCAAATTTGATCGAGAGCTACAGAACTGTTTCTCTTTTACCTTTCCTGTCTAAAACACTTGAACGGGTGGTATCCACACAGGTCTCCAAATTTCTTAATCAGAATAACCTCCTTGAGCTCAATCAGTCCGGTTTTAGATGTGGTCACTCCACGGAGACAGCATAGCATTAGACCTTTCTGCAGCTTTTGATACAGTAAATCATCAGATTCTACTGTCCACTCTATCTGAATTAGGCTTTTCTGATAAGACACTTGAATGGTTTCAATCCTATCTCACAGGAAGGACCTTCAAAGTGTCATGGAATGGAGAGATCTCTAACTCTCACCAAGTACGCACTGGTGTGCCTCAGGGCTCTGTACTTGGTCCTCTCCTCTTCTCACTATACATGACATCACTGAGCACAGTCATCCAGGCACATGGTTTCTCTTACCACTGCTATGCTGATGACATTCAGCTTCATCTGTCTTTTGCCCCTGACGACACCACCATCTCAAATCGGTTATCTGCCTACCTCACCGACATATCTGTTTGAATGAAGGCCCGTCATCTCAAATTAAATTTTGAAAAAACAGAGCTTCTCATTATCCCAGCTAAACCCTCAATCCATCATGACCTGACCTTCCAAATTGATGGCTCCACAATCTCCCCAACCGATTCGGTCCGGAACCTTGGTTTCATAATAGACTCCCACCTTAAACTCTCTGATCATGTTATCAAAACCGCCCATTCCTGTAGATTCCCTCTTTACAACATAAGGAAGATCAGACCTTTTTTGACTGAACATTCTACCCAACTGCTTGTTCAAGCCCTAGTTGTCATGGTCGGTCACGGAGGGGCGGTGCCTCCAGGGGTAGCCCCGCCCCTCATTTAGTCTGTTTGTAATTATGTATGCCTTGTCTGTTTGCCATAATATGTATGCCTTGTCAGTGTCTTCTGTTTGTATTCTTAGTTATGCTTAGTTATGTTCGCGTGTTGTGTTTGGTGTCACGTATGCTTTGTCTGTGTCACCTGTCGTGTGGGTTCTCAGTCATGTTATGTTATGGTCCCTGTTTTGCGTATTGTCAGGATTTATGTTCCTGTGTTTCGTTTTGAGTATTGTCATGTTGTGTTTAGAGTATTGTTATTGTCACGTGTTGTGTTTAGCCTTTGTCTTGCTGTGTTATGGTCTCATGTTATGTTTAGTCTAGTGTTACGCTTTGTTAGGGTCACGTGTTGTGTTTAGGTTACGTCATGGTTTGTCCTTGTCACCTGCTATGTGTAGTCTTAGTTTGCATTATCATGTGTTGTGTTGTGCGTCTTGCTTTGTTATTGTCACATGGTCATGGTTTGTTTTGGTCACGTGGTGTGGGTTGGTCTATGTGTTCACGCCCCTGTAATTATGCACACCTGGGTACCTGATCACTGTTCCCTATTTAAGCAGCTCACTCCCGTCATTCCTGGCTAGATGGTCTTGGTTTGTGCACCTACCTTTGTCACGCCTACCTTTGTCCACTCTGGCCCACACTCCTAGTCTCGCCCTGATCCTAGTCTTGCCTTGTTCTTAGTCTCGCCCTGATCCTAGTCTCGCCCTGTTCTCGCTTCGTCCTGGTCACCACGCCCTGTTCTTGTGTTGCACCTTGTCCTGTTCTCGTCTCGTCCTGTTACACCTCATCTGCTGTTGGTCCTGTGTTTATGCTCTGTTCCAGTTCTACGTCCCGCCTGTGTTCACCTGGTATTCAGCCACACTCCACCCTGTTCAACGCTGCGGATTGGAACACGGCCCCGCTGACGTAGGATGCCGTGACGTCAGGCCTCAGCTCCGCAGCTGCTTGTGTATCCACCTGTTAATGTTACGTTTACCTGTGTGTGGCTGAATAAACTTTGTTTAACATCTAATCCCCGCCCTGACCTTGTCGTTCCGAGTAGCGGATCCACCTACTCCTCACGGTTTCCTGGGTAAACCGTAACACTAGTCCTATCCCGGCTTAATTATTGTAATGCGCTACTTGCCGGTATCCCAGCTTCCACAATCAGACCTCTTCAACTAATTAAAAACTCTGCAGCCTGACTTGTGTTTAACCAGCCCAAGCGAACTCATGTCACTCCATTACTCCCTCCATTGGCTCCCTGTAGCTGCTCGCATTCAGTACAAGTCACTGACTCTGGCATACAGAACCATTTCTGGATCTTCCCCCTCCTACCTTCACTCTATCTTTTCAAAATATACTCCGACTCGTTCACTTCGCTCCAGAGATGATAGCCGCCTGGCGATTCCACCTCACCGAGGAGCTAATTCTCACTCCGTGGCATTCACCACTGCAAAATGGTGGAATGTTCTTCCCAACTCAGAATCACTAAACAGCGCAGAATCACTAAACAGTTTTAAGAAACTACTGAAGACGCATCTCTTTAACAAATACCTGTTGTAGAGAAAACAAAAAAAGGGGGGGGGGGGGCGCAGCAGCGAATAACAATAAGGTTTGATGAATACAGTATAGTTGGATTTCTCCATAATTTCTGACTTGTAATGTTCTCATTTGTAAGTCGCTTTGAATAAAAACGTCTGCTAAATGACTAAATGTAAATGTAAATGTAAGTAATTAAAACACCTGAGTCAAACAAAGCTGACCAGAATAAACAAATACAATACAAAGTCAAAATTGATGTCCCAGAACGGATGAGATGACCGATATATGACAAAAGTGCTACATAAATGAAAATGGGATATTAATGTTCTAAAACAAATTTGGATATTTGACATGTAATCTCAGCATGTGGCCCACGTCTCTAATCTGGGAGCGGTCCACCCAAGTGTCACATCATGTGGGCCAGGGGTTGTGAGCCAGAACTGGACCAGAATACTTTTACTATCTAGGTACAATCTGAACTTTGGCAAAAGTTAAACAAAAGACATTTTAAACATTGTATATTAAACCTGTATGTCTGATTGTAACTAGATTCATGAAGGTTTTAGTTAAAATTGGTTGCACCAATAATTAAAGTACGCAAAGTAACTGGGATATTTAACTTATTGCTAGATAAACTTGATGTCACTTTTACTTCTGCGCAGTGGCTATGGGTGGAGAACTGACATTTGGTAATCGGGTT
Source organism: Corydoras sp. C115 (assembly GCA_019802505.1). NCBI lineage: Eukaryota > Metazoa > Chordata > Actinopteri > Siluriformes > Callichthyidae > Corydoras > Corydoras sp. C115. Next base: position 120,987 of record JAFMOC010000485.1, read on the forward strand.
GCTATACAGTTGGGTAAAGACACCAAAATTTCTTTCCTAGTTCTTAATTAATCAAACTTTAACTGTGTATTGAAGGTCATGTAAATACAGATGTGGCCTACATGTGGGCAGTTTGCTGGCAAACTTCATGAGAACCAATGGTGGGCCTCATTAATTATGCCCACATGTCCCAAAACACACTTGCTTCACATTTGGCAAACATACAGTACTGCTACCTATGTTCTCCATAAGGGGCTCACATATTAAAGTTTAAGTTCAAGTTCAAGTAATTTATTTATAGAGTGCTTTTTACAATAGTACATTGACACAAAGCAGCGTCACAGAATTAAAAGCCTTTAAACCCCCAAAAAGCAAGCCGAAGCGACAGTGGCAAGAAAAAACTCCCTGTCATGTTGATATTATAAGGAAGAAACCTTGGGAGGACCGAGACTCAGTGGGGGGCTCATCCTCCTTGAGCGGCTGGGCAGCAACAACAGTGTAAGATACTATTGTACAGATTGTGTCGAGATCAGGTGACTATATTTAACAAATGAAAAAACTCTAACAATTGGAAAAATATATGTCCAATAAGGGAGTCCTGCAGGACCGCCAGTCCAATTAATATCCAGGTTCGATCGAATATTAAAAAAACTCCCATGGTCCACATGTTCCAAAATTTACTCTGTTATAAATCTTATGGCGGCATGTTCTCCTCTCAGCACTAGGGATTCCAGGTTCGAATCCCAAACTGGGTTTCCATGTTCTCCCCGTGTCCGCATGGGTTTTCTTCGGGTACTCCGAGTTCCTCCCACAGTTCAAATACATGGATAAAGGTCAATTGAGTTCTCTAAATTTCCCCTTATAGAGTGAGTTTGTGTGTTTCCAGCGATAGATTGGTGCCCTGTCCTGGGTGTATCTGCCCAGAGTTCTCCCCAGAGTTCTCCCCTGGATGGGCATGGAGAACCCCCCCGCGACCCTAGTAGAGGATAAAGTGGAAGATAATGGATTGATGGATAAATCTTATGACTTATGACTACTAATTATGAGTCACTTTTGGCTGAAGTCTGAGGTGAAGTTTAAGCTGAATGTTATTTTGTTATTTTTGTTATTTTGTTGGTGAAATTCATTCAGTCATTCATTATCTCCCGCTTTATCCTCTAGTAGGGTCGTGGTGGGGTTCCCCATGCCCATCCAGGGGAGAACGTATCGGGCGCTGGTCAGATAGACCCAGGACAGGGCGCCAATTCATTGCTGGGCACACACTCACACACACACTCTATATGGGGCACTCTATATCTAATTTTGGAGAATTCAATTGACTTGATCCATGTTTTTGGACTGTGGGAGGAAACTGGAGAACCTGGAGGAAACCCACGCGGACACGGGGAAAACATGGAAACTCCATCCAGATGGGGATTCGAACCGGGAATCCCTAGCGCTGAGAGGCGAATGTGCTAACCACTAAGCCACCGTGCCGCTGGTGAAATTCAATTCTAATAAAATAATTTCAATTTTAAATAACTTATGCAAAAACAAACTTCCTAAAGTTGGTGGAGGATCTGTTTGTTCTTCAGAAAGCAAATGTAAAAATCAACATCATATAAATAGAACAAAGGAGAACTTTGAACCAGGTAAAATTGTAGCCTACAAAGTCTTGAATTAAAGAAATGCTAAGATAATTATTGTAATATGTGCATAACAATGTTTGCAGCATCTATATCAGTGAAGGGAGCCACTGTGAGAACAGAAAAGGAATATCAGAGAGTAAAATTAATGAGATTTCACCTGATAAAATGTGTTAGTACAGTGTCAATTTCCTCATCCTACCATTTTTGGAAAAAAACAAAAACAGGAAGTCTGTGATGTCACAACTCACATGATAAATATATTGCAACGAAGATTACATCTCAACATTGAAGTGGTTCATCAATAGAACATGTTCCATACAGCGCGGGATGAGGAGACTTGTGTGGCTCACAGTGGTTATATTTTATACGACTGGTAAGTCCTTATGGTTTATATATATATATATATATATATATATATATATATATATATATATATATATATATATATATATATATATATATATATATCATCCATATCTACTTCATGCTGATCTGAGTTTTACTTTAGATAACCTCTTAAATAGTTTTACAATTAACATTGTTTTCTTTTCTTAGCATCAATATCAGCCTTTGCACAATCATATGATGTTGATCAGCCGAACCCGGTTGTTACTGCTGCTGCTGGAGACAGTGTGACAATAAAATGTCACACAACACAAAAAACTCGGCAAAATCCCATTTTTTGGTACAAACAGACAATAGGACATGAGCTGATTTTAATGGCTACAGCACAAGAGACTTCAAATTATGAAAGTGACTTTAAGCCTCCACGCTTTACTGTTACAATTGGAAGAGGAAGCTTTGATTTAACAATTCAAAATTTGGAACCCTCCGATGAAGCTATGTATCTCTGTGGCATTAGAAGCTACATGCAAGTTTTCGCAAAAGGAACGTATTTGATAATAAAAGGTAAGTATTTCAAATGAATCTCAATTAAGCTATATTGTTTACATATTAAAGTGTAGTCATTCTATGACATAGTTCATTATTTTTTAATATCGAATTCACCGAAAGCTCATTGGTTGTATTGACAAAAACAGGTAAAAATAACGAAAAAAACAATGTGTGTGTACAGTACCATTTTCTTCATGCTCAATTGTCTATTTCTACCATATAGATGGACTTTGTAGTTTTAGACTCAGAGACACTGATGGGATAGGAATAATGCACCAACCAAATAATACCTGTTCTGTGTTGGTACTATTGGGGTTCTGACCATTAGAGAACAGACTACACAATATGTTCTGTAGTCCACAAACATATAGACCACAGTCTGGAATTGTAGGATAGAATTTAATGTAATAATTTTTACTAAATAATTTTTTATGACAGTCTACTTTAGACATTGTGTATTTATTGTGTTCATGTTACTAAAAATGTTTATTCTTGCTGTTTTGATTAAGTGGAAGTTTAAGTGGAAGTTGAAAGTTACAAGTGGTTTTAAAAACTGAATATTTGTTTTGTAATTGCTCTAAACACTAAATAATATAAAAAAGCAACAAAAAAAATAAATAAATAAAACATCATAAGCATTTCCATTAAGCAATTTATTTAATGATAAATTTGCTGAAATTTTGCAATGTTCCAAAATGATTTTTAGTTCTGAAAAAACAAATATGTGTTTTAAAAAATGCTGATGTCTTCACTTTAATCACATTACCAAATTGTATTTTATTTTTTTTAATTACTTAAAAGATCCACTCAGTGCAATTTGCAACGGTTAATTAACAGGCAGGTTTTTGGCCAAATAAATAAAACTTATAGAACACAGAATTTAATGTATTTAAAATGTTATATCGTGTGATATATCGTATTTGTATTGGTATAATTGATAACTGTCATGTATGTCCGTTTTTCCCCGGGAGGGGGGCGGCTAACGTGGAGATATGGCTGTGTTCAGCCGCTCGCGCCTGATGAGCGCTCCCGGGTACCGACCACGCGGGGAAAATTACGTGCGTCGGTCCACGGCGAACGCCCCCACGGTACACGACCCACGCGGAGAAGGTGCGCAGCGCCGTACCGTGGTTTTACGCGGAAGGAGAGTCCAAGACACTGGGATAAAATCCAAAAAGGTTTAATTAAATAAAAATTGGTGACGGGACACCAACGAAAATGGGGAACAAACAGAACAACATAACATAGGGTATAGAACCACAAAATAAAGACGTGCGCAGTATGGAGGGGTAAAACAGATTAAATAGAAAACCAACTAAACATGTGACAAACCCAACCAATCACCCAAGTGAGATAATGAGGACCGACAACGAGGGACAGGTGCAGCAGGTGCTCGTGACAAACAGAGCAGGTGCTCGTGACATACCCCCACCCCAAGGGTCGCGCAAAAAGGAAAGCGACCCAAACAAAAAGAACAAAAATAATAACCATAATATAAGCATGCAAAAATAATAAACGGGGGGGGGGGGGGGTAACAAGTCCCTCGGGCTGAACCAGCCGGTTGCTCCCAGCTGACAGCGAAGACGCGTCCTCTCGCAGCGCAGATCAACGCCCTCTGGCTGCGAGGCTGGGGCATGCACCTCCTGGTGCTCCGAGTCCGAAGTGGGCGGCCTCTGGTGCTCGGGACCGATGGCGAACGGCCTCAGTCGGTCCCGACTCGACGACTGCCGCCCTCCAGAAGCCGGGCTCTGCCGCTGGCGGTCCCCGGACTCGGTCGGAGCGGTGGTTCAGCGTCTGGTCCTCAGCACACGTGGGTGACCCCAGGTGTCCGGAACTCTCCAGATAGTTTGGCACGTCTTTCTGTCATGTACTGTCCGTTCTTCCCCGGGAGGAGGGCGGCTAACGCGGAGGTATTGCGTTCAGCCGCTCGCGCCTTGATGAGCGCTCCCGGGTACCGACCACGCGGGGAAGAATGCGTGCGTCGGTTCACGGCGAATGCTCCCACGGGATACGACCCACGCGGAGAAGGTGCGCAGCGCCGTAACGTGGTTGAACGCGGAAGGAGAGTCCAAACACCGGGATAAAAGCCAAAATGAGTAATTTAATAAAAATTGGTGACGGGACACCAACAGAAAGGGGGAACAAACGAAACAAAGTAACATCGGGTATCATAACCTCAAAACAAAGACGTGCACCAAAGGGAAGGAAAACTCAGAATAAATACAAAAGGAACTAAACACGTGAACAAAACAAACCAATCACCCAACAGAAACAATTAAGGACACAAACGAGGGACAGGTGCAAAAGGCACCTGTGACATACCCCCACCCCAAGGGTCGCGCAAAAAGGGAAAGCGGCCCAACAAACAAACAAAAAAATAATAATAATAAACATTTCAAGCAAAAAAAACAAAAAACGGGGGGGGTAAAAGTCCCTCAGGCTGTGAATCCAGCCGGCTGCTCCCTGCTGGCGGCGTCGAGCAGGTCCTCTCGCAGCGTGGTCGCAGATCGGCCTCGCTGCGAGGCTGGGAAATGCACCTCCTGGTGCTCCGAGTCCGAGATGGACGGCCCCTGGTACTCGGGATATGCCGCTGGCGGTCCCCGGTACTCAGACTCGGTCTGGTCGGCGATACAGCCTCTGGTCCTCCGCTCAGCGGTGGGTGACCACTGGTGTCCAGAATTCTCCAGAAATATTGGGCACGTCTTTCTGTCATGTATGTCCGTTTTTCCCCGGGAGGGGGGCGGCTAACGTGGAGATATGGCTGCGTTCAGCCGCTCGCGCCTGATGAGCGCTCCCGGGTACCGACCACGCGGGGAAAATTACGTGCGTCGGTCCACGGCGAACGCCCCCACGGTACACGACCCACGCGGAGAAGGTGCGCAGCGCCGTACCGTGGTTTTACGCGGAAGGAGAGTCCAAGACACCGGGATAAAATCCAAAAAGGTTTAATTAAATAAAAATTGGTGACGGGACACCAACGAAAATGGGGAACAAACAGAACAACATAACATAGGGTATAGAACCACAAAATAAAGACGTGCGCAGTATGGAGGGGTAAAACAGATTAAATAGAAAACCAACTAAACATGTGACAAACCCAACCAATCACCCAAGTGAGATAATGAGGACCGACAACGAGGGACAGGTGCAGCAGGTGCTCGTGACAAACAGAGCAGGTGCTCGTGACAATAACATTTTGTTATCTTAAATATTATTTTGTATTGTATGTATGTGAATTTTTGACTATATTGTTCTGTACTTTATAAAAAAAAAAAGATAAAGTATTAGCATTAACAGTCTACATTTCCTTTTCTAGATAAGCATGATATAAACATCTCAGTAATCCAGAGTGCTGCTTCTAAAAGTACATCTGTGGAACTGAAATGTTCGGTTTTTTCTGATAGAAGAACAGCAGATTTGAGAGTGATCTGGTTCAGATCCACATCTCAATCCCATCCTCAAATTATCTACACTCAGAATAACACCAGTCATTGTACAAATGATTCGACTACACAATCATGTGTGTTCAACTTCTACAGCAGCTTCAGTGATAATGGAACGTACTACTGTGCAGTGGCCATGGGTGGAAAGATGATGTTTGCAAATGGGACCACAGTGAGTTTGGGTAATTTGTTTATTCTCTGTACTTTGTTGGAATCGAAGTTGAAAGTTACAGATTTTTTAATGATGTCATTGTTCTAAACAGTAAAGAATAAAGGAAAGCAACAACAACAACAAAAAAGTATTTTAGCCTTTCAGCACTAAGGATTCCTGGTTCGAGTTTCTGAGTTTCCATGTTCTGAGTTTCATGTTCTCCCCGGGTCCGCGTGGGTTTCCTTCGGGTTCTCCAGTTTCCAACCACAGTCCAAAAACATGGGTCAAGGTTAACTGAATTCTCCAAATTGCCCCATATAGAGTGTGTTTGTGTGAGTGTGTGCCCAGAGATAGATTGGCGCCATGTCCTGGGTGTATCTGCCCAGCGCCCGAAACACTCTTCCCGGGATGGGCATGGGGAAACCCATAGCGACCCTAGTCATGGAAGATAAATATATATATATATATATATATATATATATATATATATATATATATATATATATATATATATACACACACACACACACACACACACAACTTGTTTATATGTTATTCAATTTAGCTTTTTGGGGGTTTTATTGCTTACTTATAATTGCTTACCCTTTGATTAACTTATGCAATTTGAAATGAGAGTCTCCCCATGCCCATCCAGGGGAGAACATTTTGGGCGCTGGGCAGATACACCCAGGACAGGGAGCTATCACTGGGCACACCCACTCACACACACACACACACACACACACACACTCTATATGGGGTAATTTGGAGCATTCAATTTACATTGATCCATGTTTTTGGAGTGTGGGAAGAAACCGGAGAACCTGGTGGAAACCCACACGGACACGGGAGAACATGGAAACTCCACCCAGATCAGGATTCGAACCTGGATTCCACAGTGTTGAAAGGAGAAAGTGCTAACCACTAAGCCACCGTGCCGCCCAACATCTAAATAATAGTGGATAAATATAAATATCTAATTTTAATTTTGGAAAAATACAATGAAAACAGCATGTCTGTGATGTCACAGACATAATAAATATAACTGTCATAATAAATATAACGTATCTAATGTCACATTTGATTGTACACATTTCATATTGTCTCCCTCTGTATTATATGCCATGTACATAATTAAGTATTTTTTGATTCTATTTTATTTTATCTTGTATATACTGAGTTCTATTTCTATTACATTTTTTCTTTTTACGTACGCCTTGTGTAACAGGTGCCTAGGGCACCTGTCACCTGTTCTGTGTTTCCTTTCGTTCTGTTGAGTTAATTAATGTTCATTTGTCATTAGTTTAGTTAATTAACTCCTTCTTGTCATTGGCTTGTTTTGTGCACGTGGTCGGGTGTCTTTTTGTATTTATTTCCGTTGTTTTTCGTCCTCGGTGCTCGTCGTTTGTTTTATGTCACTCGTCGGTTTGTACTTCACGCTTTTTGGTGTCACTACACCTTTAATAAACTTGTTCTTCTGCTACCTGCGTGCCTGGCTCCCTTCAGCGCGTTAAAGCGCGGCGGCTCTGCGCTTCCTATGCGCAGCCGCTTTATCCAGAGGTAGACGAGTGTGACAGAACGACCAGCCCGGCAATTTGGGGAGTCCAGTGCCCAGGTAAGCTGTTTTTTTTATTTTTCTTTGCGGGGGCCGTGTAACCTCGTACCTCATGCGTTCCGCAGTGTCCGCGAGTGCGCCGCTATGCGCAGCTCGCCGTTCCGGAGCCGTAAGGACGGCTCTAACAGAGTGATGTTGGAGTATTATGACTCCGATGATGAGTGGCTATGGAGGTATGGGTACATGGCGCTCTGCGCGGAGGAAGGTCTCGATCTGGTTCAGATTTCCGATGACGAGGCGGGCGAGTCGTACCTGTATGGGCAGAACTCTGAGGAGTTCTGGACGGATGCTCCGGTCCAGCTTGTTAACCCCCCGTGGCGAGATCTAGACACAGAGCGCGCCGGCGCGGTGCCAAGACGCAGTGTGTGCGCTGCGCAGCTGCTGAGCGCGATACGTGTGCTGCGGGGCAGTCACATGACGCGTCCGTGCCGGACCGCGCCGTGTCTGGGTCGCGCTGCGAGGGGGCAGTACCGGAGCCGGCACTCGAGGGGGTAAATGTGGATACATGTGTCGTGAGCGTGGTGTGTCCCCCTGTCTCGTCTGTCTCGTGTGTCCAGTCCGTCTTCCCTGTGTCAGATATGTCCGTGTCTTTGTGTTTGGGCATTGCGGTGGGGGTGTACCTCTACTGTGTGCAGGATGGTGATCCCGAGGTGGAGGTCCGCCCAACGTGCGTGCCCGGCAAGGTCCTGCCAGCATGCGTGCCCGCCAAGGTCCTGCCAGCATGCGTGCCCGCCAAGGTCCTGCCAGCATGCGTGCCTGCCAAGGTCCTGCCAGCATGCGTGCCCGCCAAGGTCCTGCCAGCGTGCGAACCCGCCGAGGTCCAGCCAGCGTATGAATCCGCCGAGGCCCCTCCTGCGTGCGTTCCCGCCAAGGTCCAGCCAGCGGGCAGCCCTGCCATGGACCCGCGAGCCTGGACACCTGTGGGGGTCCATGCGCCGCACGCCGCCCAGCCCGAAGCCCAGGGGCCGCACGCCGCCCAGCCCAAGGTCCAGGGGCCGCACGCCGCCCAGCCCGAGCAGCGGCTGCATGCCGGCCAGCCCGAGCAGCAGGGGCCGCACGCCGCCCAGCCTGAAGTCCAGGGGCCGCACGTCGCCCAGCCCGAGGTCCAGGGGCCGCACGCCGCCCAGCCCGAGGTCCAGGGGCTGCACGCCGCCCAGCCCGAGGTTCAGGGGCCGCACGCCGCCCAGCCCGAGCAGCGGCTGCATGCCGGCCAGCCCGAGCAGCAGGGGCCGCACGCCGCCCAGCCTGAAGTCCAGGGGCCGCACGGCGCCCAGCCCGAGCAGCAGGGACCGCACACCACGCAGCCAGGGGGCGTCCACCTCGCCACGCAGCCAGGGGGCGTCTGCTTCACCACGCAGCCAGAGGGCGTGGCCAATTCCTCGCTCGACGTGGGCGTCCACCGACCACGCAGCCAGAGGGCGTGGTCCACTCCAGCCAGAGGGCGACTGCCGGACCACGCAGCCAGGGGGCGTCCGCCTCGCCATGCAGCCAGAGGGCGTGGCCAACTCCTCGCCCGACGTGGGCGTCCACCGGACCACGCAGCCTGAGGGCGTGGCCCACTCGTGATCCGCCAAGGGCGCACACCTGACCTCGCAGCCAGAGGGCGTTCGGCACGCCTCTCCCGCAGAGGGCGTCCACCTGAGAGCGCCTGCCAAGCCCGGCTCAAGGAGGGCGGGGGACCCCCCCTCCCCCCCGGACTGTTATTTTTTTTTCTTGGTCGCGTCCCCCCGTTGCACGACCGCAGGGGCGAGGGTAATGTAACAGGTGCCTAGGGCACCTGTCACCTGTTCTGTGTTTCCTTTCGTTCTGTTGAGTTAATTAACGTTCATTTGTCATTAGTTTAGTTAATTAACTCCTTCTTGTCATTGGCTTGTTTTGTGCACGTGGTCGGGTGTCTTTTTGTATTTATTTCCATTGTCTCTCGTCCTTGGTGCTCGTCGTTTGTTTTATGTCACTCGTCGGTTTGTACCTCACGCTTTTTGGTGTCACTACACCTTTAATAAACTTGTTCTTCTGCTAACTGCATGCCTGGCTCCCTTCAGCGCGTTAAAGCGCGGCGGCTCTGCGCTTCCTATGCACAGCCGCTTTATCCCGAGGTAGACGAGTGTGACACCTTGTAACATATATATTAGATGTATTTATAACTTGCTCAATTACTGTCACTTCTGCTGCTGAGAAATGTGAATTTCCCACATTGTGGAACACATAAAGGATTATCTTATCTTGTCTTATCTCATCTTATTTGGGATAATTGTATTATGTTTAATAGACAAATGCTTGTCTTTTGTCATTTCTTTCTTTTTAACAGCATGTTCTGATGGTGTGGTAATAATATGGCTTACTGTGGGTTTGGGAGTTTGCGTGGTTCTGATTTCGGTTGAAACTATTTTACTTTGTAAACGACAAAACTGCAAGCAAAATGTGGGTGAGTCGGCATTAAAATTCTATAAATCAGGACACGACACATAATTAAGTATTAACTTCATTTGAAAATAAATTACTGATGACATCACAGATATATTTCATTTTCCATCTACAGATCGAGTTCAACATGAGTCTGTGACTGAGAATTTAAAAAGTCAGGTGAGCAAGTAAAACTGCTGCTGAACTGATTACAGCTCCAAAGATTGCTCTCAGAGGTTTTACCTCGTATTAAAGGTGAAACCATTTCTTCCTGCAGGGCTGTGAAACTGTGGTGAATTACGCTGCACTACGTTTCAGTGAGAAAAAGAACAAAAAAGAAAATTCAACCAGAGGTCAACTTCACAATACTGTATACTCTGAAGTGAGATCTTATTAGTAAGATTTCCCAGAAATCTTTTTTTATGATTGTATATGTATTTTTTTCCTTTAATGTTCAATTTGTACCATAACAACTGAAATAAAGAACATTATGATTGTTAAATCTGTTAAATGTGGATCATAAGCAATCTTTACAGGTTCTTATGAGGTTGTATGGGTTGGTTCAGTTCATTTTTAATTTACGTAGTCAGCATTTTCGGTTGTTGTGACTGTACTGTCCTATTAATTCATTCCTTGTTAATCATGTTTACGTTTTTACTAAAGTTGTACTTGTATTATGATGCATTTATATGGTGAAACACATGAAGTATGAATTTTAAAGTTTGCCTTCTATTGTTGTATTGCATACCTGTATACATTCATACATCCATTATCTTCTGCTTTATCTTTACTAGGGTTGTGCAGAGGGGGGGGGGGGGAGAACTGGGGAGCACATTTCGGGCGCTGGGCAAATACACCCAGGACAGGGTGCCAATCTATCACTGGGCACACACTCACTCACCCAAACACACTCTATATGGGGCAATTTGAAGAATTCAATTGACCTTGATCCATGTTTTTGGACTGTGGGGGAAACCAGAGAACTCAGAGGAATCCACATGGACACAGGGTATACACGGGGTATACACGGGGTATACATCATTTATATAATAACATTCTGCATCCAATTTCGGTGCTTAGTCATGTTCCCATGCTGGATTCCTTAATTTGGGTTCTCTTTTCATTTACTTCCATTTCCTAGTTCTGCTTCATTGTTGTCTTTCTGCTTTTTCCTCCTCCTTTTTCTTCCTGAGCATCCTCCTCCGTCACCCCAACCACCTGAATCTCCTCCCTGACCACCTCCTTAAATCTTCTCTTCAGCCTTCCTCTCGGTCTTCCCACCCAGCTTGCTTCTGCCAATATAAACCTCATCTTTTTTCTGCATATCCCGAAACCATCATTGTCTTAACCCAGCTGTTAGTTCAAGCCCTCATCCTATCCCAGCTTGATTACTGTAATGCG
>JAFMOC010000485.1:137500-185076 GCA_019802505.1 Corydoras sp. C115
GTACATCAGTGCAGTTAGATTACCATTCAGATTGCAAAAGCAATCTGACAGGCAAAAACATGACAGGTTAAAAATAAATAAATAAATTAATTAATTAATAATAAAATTATATATATAAACACATATTAAAGACATACTTTATATTTTATACTCTTGGTATTTTTAATTCATACAAATGTTTTGCTTAGTTTTTTTTTTATTATTATTTTATAAATGACTTTGTGACTAGATTCTGTTCTTTATAACATAGGGCTAAACTATAATAAATTTTCTACATTTCCGTTTCTAGATAAGCATGATGTAAACATCTCAGTATTCCAGAGTGCTGCTTTTGAAGGAACATCTATAAAGCTGCAGTGTTCAGTTCTTTCTGATAGAAGAACAGCGGATTTGAGAGTGATCTGGTTCAGAGCGACAGCATCTCAATCCCAACCTCAAATTATTTACACTCAAAGTAACAACAGTCAGTGTACAAGTGATTTGACTACACAATCATGTGTGTACAACTTCTACAGCAGCTTCAGTGATAATGGGACGTACTATTGTGCAGTGGCCATGGGTGGAAAGATGATGTTTGGAAATGGGTCTACAGTGAGTTTGGGTAGGAAAATATTAACTATACTATATTTGGAGCCAATACTGTGTTTAAAATGAGTTTTTTTTTCTCTTAGCACTTTAAAAATCTCCTAACCATTGAGTTCTGTATTTAAGCCTCTATAGGTGTGTAGTCTGTATTGAGATTACCATGTCCTCAATTTTACCTTCCTCATGTTCATCCCTTTTCGGGGTCATTTTCATCCCTTTTTGAATTTTATAAATGTAAAGTTTTCGTTTAGAATGAGTCCACTAAAGGAAAATGAGTCCACTAATAAACCTTCGCCCTTCCAACGTTTATTCTCATAATTAAAAACAAATACCTTTTTTTTGCTTGCCACAAGGAAATTTTAATGCATTTTGATTTTTGGTTTCTCAGAAGACATATTTGGTATTCTCGATTCGAGATCGACTTTGTCACAGGTGTTTCTCCTCAAATCCATCCATAAAGGGGAGAATGCTTTGGGCACTGGGCAGATACACCCAGTACAGGGTGCTAATCTATCACTAAGAACACACACACTCACACAGACACACACAATTTGGCAATTTGGAGAATTTAATTGACATTGATCCATGTATTTGCACTGTGGGAGGAAACCGGAGAACCCAGAGGAAACCCACACGGACGCGGGGAGAACATGGAAACTCCATACAGAATAGGAATCCCTAGTGTTGAGAGGAGAACGTGCTAACCACAAAGCAACCATAATTTATTATTATTATAATAATAATAATAATTAATGTATTTATTTTACATCCATCCATGCATCCATTATCTTCCGCTTTATCCTCTACTAGGGTTGTGAGGTGGTTCCCCATGCCCATCCAGGGGAGAACGCTTCTGGCTACACCCAGGACAGGGGGCAAATCTATCGCTGGGCTCACACTCACACACACACACACACACACACACACAAACTTACTCTATATGGGGCAATTTGGAGAATTCAATTGATTCTTGATTCTTGATTCATGATTTTGAACTGTGGGAGGAAATCGGAGAACCCGGAGGAAACCCATGCGGACACGGGGAGAACATGGATACTCCACCCAGATTGGGATTAGAACCGGGAATCCCTAGCTCTAAGAGGCGGACATGCTAACCACTAAGCCGCTATTTACTTTACATATTTGATATAATAGTATTACTTTTTAAAATTGTAACGGGGCGACCAGCCACTAGGGGTAGGCGACGAAGTGCCGGTGAAGGGCGGCGTCCTGGTGGGAGAACTGCAACTCCCAGAAGGCGCCGCGCTAATCAACGGCAACAAGGCGCACCGGCCGGCGTACCTACTTAAACAATGCGACAAGCCTCACGCCTTGTCGCACTGTAACCTGACGCTTGCCGCCACGTGACACTGTGACCGGTTTACCTTTGTTAGTGGGTACGACTGGGCCCGTTTAGAGGGGTCAGCCGTGGTACCGTCAGGAGACGGGAGGTATCTCAGCTCTTAGACATTCAGACATAGACAGCGCGTGGTGGTGGGCGTGTCGCTGGTTGGACAGTCGCCAGCGCTCGCCGCGTTTAGCTCGCGAATCGGCGGAGTGTGTGTGTGTGTGCGTGCGTGTGTGTGTGCGCGCAGTCGAAGCGCACCACCTTCGTTGCCGACACGCGCGTTAGCGTGCTTTAAGTCCGCACGCGCGTATCGGATGTTTTTGTTTTTCCTCACTCGCGGCTCCGAGCTGTCGAGGAATTGTGTTTAGTGCGCATGCGCACAGACGTTGTGCATTCCGCGCGCTCCTTTACTTCACGTCAGTCGCTGCACAAAGGATTGTGCGGAAGCGCGCTCTTCCCTCATTTGTAGTTTATTTGAACCGTGTTTTTCAGCCGCCGGGAACCCGGTAGGCTCCTTAGTTGACTTATTATACCGCTGTTCAGCGTGATTTTTGTTTAACGTTCCTGACTTCGATCCCCGTACAGTGCAATCTGCATAACCAGTTCACTCCCTATTATATTACCCCTTTATTGTTCACACCTTTTAATTTGTTCTCATTTGCGTCCTTGATTATTATTTCCCGGGCACTGGGTGATAGTCGCCACTAGGGGCTTCCACTGAGTCCGTAACTTGCTTCCTCCTCTCCCCTCACCATAACAGTACAGTGCGACCAGTATGGAGGCAGCGGACTTTAAGTTATTTCAGGAAGCCTTGCAACAACAGGGGACAGCCATCGGCCGGCATGAGCAGTTGTTGGAGCAGATAACCCAGCAGCTCGCCCTCATGACTCAACTACAATCTGAGGCTGCGGCTTCGGTGCCTCTACCTCCCTCTAGGGGGCCTCCTAGGGCATCAACATCTGGGACCCCTGAGGCATACGTCTCCCCCCCTGAACGTTTTGCTGGAGAGGCAGATAAATGCCGTGGATTCTTGCTGCAGTGCTCCTTAACTATCGAGCAGCAGCCATCACGCTTCCCCACTGAGCGCGCCAAGGTAGCGTTCATGATCTCCCTTCTTACGGGTAGGGCATTGACCTGGGCCACAGCCCTGTGGGAGGCGGACGCGCAGGAATGTGCCAGCGAGCTGGCTTTCCGCCGCGCACTCCGGCAAACGTTTTATAACCCCAAGGAGGGTAAGAAGGTGTCGGCTCGTCTCCTTTCCTTGACACAGGGAACTCGCTCCGCGGCCGACTATGTCATTGATTTTAGAACGGTAGCGGCCGAGAGCGGCTGGAATGAGCCAGCCTTATTAGGTCTTTTTGAAAAGGGGTTGAGCGAGCGTATGAAAGATGAGCTCGCTTCCCGGGACCCGCCAGACAGTTTAGAGGCGATGTATGAGCTTTGCATAAGGCTTGACACCCGCATTCGGCAGCGGGCCCGGGAGAGGATGAATCACCCCAAGGCCTCCACAGGACCAACCTCGCTGGCGTTCACCACCCCGCTATCATGTAGCACCCTGTGGGGGTCCTGAACCCATGCAATTAGGGGGAACTGAACAGTCGGGCCCACGATTGTCGGGAAATGCAGGGGCCAGACCCGGTCAGGGGGGCCGGGCCTAGGCCGTATCCCTAATCCCCCCGCCGGCGTTGTTGTCGAGGGAACTCTGTCATGGGGAGAAACACCCCACTCCCGAGTGTTCGCCTTTTTGGACTCAGGGGCAGGTGGCAACTTTGTTGACGAGGGTCTGGTCAGATCTCTTGGAGTGCCTACTGAGAGGTTGCCGGAGCCCATACCAGTGCGGGCCCTAGATGGGCGGATGCTGGGAGCGGGCCCGATTACTTATGCCATCCACCCAGTCCACCTTGACATTAAGGGTCATCGGGAGACTCTTCGACTATTTGTCACCAGAGTCCCCAATCTCCTGTTGGTCTTAGGATTCCCTTGGCTCACCCAGCACAATCCTAAGGTCGATTGGCAGACACGTTCCATTTATGGGTGGGCTCCACGCTGTCAGGAGGCCTGTCTACTCCCCAGGAGCCCCCAACAGCCTAAAATGGAGGAACCCTGTGACCTCTCCCAGGTGCCCCACTACTATCATGACCTTGGAGAGGCCTTTAGTAAATCCAGGGCCCTGAGCCTTCCCCCACACAGGCCCTATGACTGTGCCATCAACCTGCTACCTGGTACCACACCACCACGGGGCAGGCTGTTTTTCTTAAACCCCGCCGAACGCACAGCCATGGAGAACTATGTGAAGGAGGCCCTAGAACAGGGGTTCATCCGACAGTCATCTTCACCGGCGGGGGCAGGATTTTTTTTTGTTAAGAAGAAGGATGGTACCCTTCGCCCATGCATAGACTACCGTGCTCTTAATGCTATTACTGTGAGGGACCGCTACCCTCTGCCTCTTATGGCTACAGGGTTTGAGGCTCTGCAGCAGGCGTCCGTCTTCACTAAGCTGGACCTGCGCAGCGCCTACAACCTTATCCGTATACGGCAGGGGGACGAGTGGAAGACGGCATTTCTGACCCCAACTGGTCATTATGAATATCGGGTAATGCCCTTCGGCTTGATGAACGCCCCTGCTGTTTTCCAGCGGTTCATTCACGAGGCATTAAGAGAGACATTAGACCGGTACGTCTATGTTTATTTGGATGACATACTCATCTACAGCCGGTCACTAGAGGAGCATGTCGGCCACGTGAGGCGGGTTCTCCAGCTCCTACTGCAGCACAAGCTGTTTGTTAAGTTGGAGAAATCGGTCTTCCATTCCTCTACGGTATCTTTTCTGGGGTTCATCATCTCTCAAGGTACCCTCAGAATGGACCCCGCCAAGGTTCAGGCTGTGACTGACTGGCCCCGTCCGAACTCACTTCGGGAGGTACAGCGTTTTTTAGGCTTCGCCAACTTCTTTCGCAAGTTTGTGAGAGATTTCGGCTCCATCGCGGCCCCTCTCTCAGCCCTAACTCGAAAGATTCCAGGTCGTTTTCGCTGGACTCCCGAAGCCGATCGGGCATTCAATACCCTGCGGGAATGCTTAACCTCTTCCCCCGTCCTCCACCTCCCGGATGTGGAGAAACCTTTCATCGTCGAGGTAGATGCGTCGGAGGTGGGAGTTGGGGCGGTGTTGTCCCAGAGGGTGGGGACGCCTCCTAAACTCCATCCTTGTGCGTACTTCTCACGCCAGCTCTCATCTCCTGAGCGCAACTATCCGGTCGGGGACAGGGAATTGCTGGCCATAAAGTTGGCACTTGAAGAGTGGAGGCACTGGCTTGAGGGAGCGAAACATCCCTTCTTGGTCTGGACAGACCACAAAAACCTGGCCTACATACGACAAGCTAAGCGTTTAAGCGCCCGTCAAGCTCGCTGGTCTCTCTTCTTTGAGAGATTCGAGTTCACCTTGTCGTATCGGCCAGGTTCAAAGAACACCAAGCCAGATGCTCTTTCCCGTCTATGGGTTCGGACTGAAGGGCCGGAGGATTCAGAACCCAAGTCGATCCTCCCTGAGCCACGAATTGTGGCAGCCCTCACCTGGCCAGTCGAAGACCAGGTTAGAAGGGCCCTCCGGAACAATCCTGATCCGGGCGGGGGTCCTCCAGGGCGTTTATTTGTTCCACCTCAAATGCGCAAGAGGGTCCTCCAATGGGGGCATGCCTCTTTTTTCTCAGCCCACCCCGGCATCACCCGAACTCTTGAGTTCCTCCGTCGGAGATTCTGGTGGCCGGGATGGAGGGTTCCGTGAGGTCCTTTATTACAGGGTGCACCGTCTGTGCACGGAACAAAACACCCCGAGCCAGGCCAGCAGGTCGGCTGCAACCCTTGCCTATTCCATCTCGCCCATGGTCACATATTGCCATGGACTTTGTCACAGGGCTTCCCCCGTCCAGAGGCAACTCGGTCGTGTTGGTGATCGTGGACCGCTTCTCCAAGGCGTGTAAGTTTGTAGCACTGCCCAAACTCCCTAACGCCAAGGAGACGGCAGACCTTTTGGTTCAGCACGTGGTCCGGGTCCACGGGATCCCCAGAGATATTGTCTCCGACCGAGGTCCTCAATTTTCTAGTCGTTTTTGGCGGGCGTTCTGCCAACTATTAGGGGCAACGGCTAGCCTGTCGTCGGGTTTTCATCCGGAGTCCAACGGCCAGACCGAAAGAGTTAACCAGGATCTCGGGCGTATGCTCCGGTGCCTGACGACAGACCGGCCCAACACATGGGTAGAACACTTACCCTGGGCAGAATATGCCCACAATACCCTCTGGAACTCGGCCATTGACATGTCACCATTCGAGTGTCAGTTTGGGTACCCAGCCCCCATGTTCCCCGAACAGGAGGTGGAAGTGGGGGTACCTACGGCAGCGCGGTACGTCAGCCGTTGCCATCAGACGTGGCGGAGGGCTCGAGCAGCCCTCAGGCAGCGTAATGAGGCCATGAGACGAACCGCCAATAAACGGAGGCAGTTGGGACCCACCTACCGTCCAGGCCAACGAGTCTGGCTGTCTACCCGGGATCTCCCCCTCCGTGGCCAATCCAACAAGCTGGCTCCCAAGTTTGTGGGACCCTTTAGGGTGCAACGCCGAATAAATCCAGTCACGTACCGGCTGGAACTGCCCCCTGCGATGCGTATTCACCCTACCTTCCACGCCTCGAGACTTAAGCCGTACCTATGCCAGGGGTCTGCCCCACCCACGCTTCCACCGGCCCCCAGGCAGGTCGCAGGAGGTCCCGCGTACACGGTACGACGTTTGCTGGATTCCCGTCAGGTCCAAGGCTCTACCCAATACCTTGTGGATTGGGAGGGTTATGGTCCGGAGGAACGTTCCTGGGTCCCATCCAGACACATCTTGGATCCCGACCTCATTCGTCAGTTTAGAAGAGATCGGGCCACCGGCCTGGGGACGTCAGGAGCCGCCCCTAGAGGGGGGGGTACTGTAACGGGGCGACCAGCCACTAGGGGTAGGCGACGAAGTGCCGGTGAAGGGCGGCGTCCTGGTGGGAGAACTGCAACTCCCAGAAGGCGCCGCGCTAATCAACGGCAACAAGGCGCACCGGCCGGCGTACCTACTTAAACAATGCGACAAGCCTCACGCCTTGTCGCACTGTGACCTGACGCTTGCCGCCACGTGACACTGTGACCGGTTTACCTTTGTTAGTGGGTACGACTGGGCCCGTTTAGAGGGGTCAGCCGTGGTACCGTCAGGAGACGGGAGGTATCTCAGCTCTTAGACATTCAGACATAGACAGCGCGTGGTGGTGGGCGTGTCGCTGGTTGGACAGTCGCCAGCGCTCGCCGCGTTTAGCTCGCGAATCGGCGGAGTGTGTGTGTGTGTGCGTGCGTGTGTGTGTGCGCGCGGTCGAAGCGCACCACCTTCGTTGCCGACACGCGCGTTAGCGTGCTTTAAGTCCGCACGCGCGTATCGGATGTTTTTGTTTTTCCTCACTCGCGGCTCCGAGCTGTCGAGGAATTGTGTTTAGTGCGCATGCGCACAGACGTTGTGCATTCCGCGCGCTCCTTTACTTCACGTCAGTCGCTGCACAAAGGATTGTGTGGAAGCGCGCTCTTCCCTCATTTGTAGTTTATTTGAACCGTGTTTTTCAGCCGCCGGGAACCCGGTAGGCTCCTTAGTTGACTTATTATACCGCTGTTCAGCGTGATTTTTGTTTAACGTTCCTGACTTCGATCCCCGTACAGTGCAATCTGCATAACCAGTTCACTCCCTATTATATTACCCCTTTATTGTTCACACCTTTTAATTTGTTCTCATTTGCGTCCTTGATTATTATTTCCCGGGCACTGGGTGATAGTCGCCACTAGGGGCTTCCACTGAGTCCGTAACTTGCTTCCTCCTCTCCCCTCACCATAACAAAAATGCTTTTCCATTGTGTCTTTTTATATAATTTCAGGAACAGCATGTTCTAAAGGTGTTGAAGTAATATGGCTCACAGTGGGTTTGGGAGTTTGCGTGGTCCTGATTTCTGTTCAAGCTGTTTTACTTTTTAAATTTAAAAACTGGAAGCAAAATGGAGGTAAGTTTGCATTAAATTCTCAAAATCAGGAGTGAACATTTGGAACATTAAATGAGTTTATAGAGAATAATTTACTGGTTATATCATAAATATTAGTGTCATTTCTCCTCTACAGGCAGAATTCAACATGAGTCTGTGTCTATGAATTCAGCACATCAGGTAAGTGAGTAAAAAGTGCTGATAAACCAAATGCATATCTGAAGAATGAGCTCAGAATTGTTTTATTTCTTATTTGAGATGAAACTGTCTCTTCCTGCAGGGTTGTGAAACTGATGAAAAGGTGAACTACGCTGCACTACGTTTCACTGAGAAAAAGAACAAAAAAGAAATGACAACCAGAGGACAACTTCACAATAGTGTATACTCTGAAGTGAGATCTTATTAGTTAAATCTCCCAGAAAGTTTGCTGTACGGGTTTATTTTTTCCCAATTTGAACCGGTCACAACTGGATTAGTAGACATTGTCATTGTTCATCTAGAATTTTGGATCCTACACTAAATCTTTCCAGCTTCTATAAAGGTTATGTGGCTCAGTTTAGTTTAATTTATTCATTCATTCATTCATTCATTCATTCATTATCTTCCGCTTTATCCTATATTAGGGTCGCGGTGGGGTTCCCCATGCCCATCCAGGGGAGAACGTTTCGGGCGCTGGGCAGATACACCCAGGACAGGGCGCCAATCCATCGCTGGGCATACACTCACTCAAACAGGCACACTGGGGCAATTTGGAGAACTCAATTGACTTGATCCATGTTTTTGGACAGTGGGAGGAAACCGGAGAACCCGGAGGAAACCCACGCGGACACGGGGAGAACATGGAAACTCCACCCAGATGGGGATTCGAACCGGGAATCACTAGTGCTGAGAGGCAAACGTGCTAACCACTAAGCCACCGTGCCGCCCTAGTTTAATTTAGTTTGGTTTAATTCAGTTAAGTGGCAATGTTGTAATTTATACATTCTTTCATTCATTATCTTATTATATTATTCATTATCCGCTTAGTTCTCTACTAGGGTCATGTAAGAACGTTGGTAAGAACGTTTGGGGCACTGGCAGATACACCCAAAACAGGGCGCCAATCTATCGCTAGGCAGTAAATTATACAATTACATATTATTATTATTATCAATATAATTAATGTTTATAATGATCATTGTCATAATAAAGTTACATTTTTCAGTGACTATACTGTTTTGATAACAGCTCAGTTCAAATTAATCATGTTTTAATTAACTATCCATGCACTGTGCATAGTTAAATTAACTTTTTAATTAACTGTCCATGCACTTTGGGGGGCTGGTAAGAACATTGGTAAGAACGATTGGGGTGCTGGCAGATACACCCAGAACAGGGTGCAGGGCAATAAATTTTACAATTACAGTACATATTATTATTATATTATTGTTAATATATTATTATCATTATTAATATTAATTATGATGATTGTAATAATAAAGTTACATTTTGTAGTGACTATACTATTAATTAATAGTAATTAATCATGTTTAAATAACTATCCACACACTGATTTCCTAAAAAGCCGAAAACTCCCTGGTCATCAGTATACTGCAGGACAGATACACAAGCAGATTTAATCTCACCATCAATTAAGTATTTTAGCTACTAGAATGTAAACAGAAAAGCTAAGCAGACTCAATGAGGACACATGATCACAACCCACGTAGAACCCAGAACATACAGTACTTACATGCACCAGCATGTCTCTCTAATTTAATTGGATTGTACTGGAAAAGCAAGTTGTCTAATTGTATTTTATTTTCAGTTTTGAGGTACAGTATTACTGTAACAGGTGCCTAGGGCACCTGTTACCTGTTCTGTGTTTCGTTCCTTTCGGTTGGGTTAATTAACGTTCATGTGTCATTAGTTTAGTTAATTAACTTCTTATTGTCATTGGTTTGTCTTGTGCACGTGGTCGGGTGTCTTTTTGTATTTATTTCCGTAGTTTCACGTAGTTTCCGTGTAACCTCGTACTCGCGGTGCGTTCCGCCGTGTCCGCGAGTGCGCCGCTATGCGCAGCCCGCCGTCCCGGAGCCGTAAGGACGGCTCGATAAGAGAGGTAATGGAGTATTACGACTCCGATGATGAGTGGATGTGGAGGTATGGGTACGAAGCGCTCTGCGCTGAGGAAGGTCTGGACCTGGTTCAGATTTCCGATGACGAGGCGGGCGAGTCGTACCTGTATGGGCATATTCTGCCCATACGAACCCTCCTAAACTCTGAGGAGTTCTGGACGGACGCTCCGGTCCAGCTTGTTAAACCCCCCGTGGCGAAATCCAGACGCAGAGCGCGCCGGCGCGGTGCCAAGACGCAGCGTGTGCGCGGCGCAGCTGCTGAGCGCGGTACGTGCGCTGCGGGGCAGTCACGTGACGCGCCCGCGCCGGGCCGCACTGTGTCTGGATCGCGCTGCAAGGGGGCGGTACCGGAGCCGACACTTGGGGGGGGGTAGATGTGGATACATGTGGCGTGAGCAGACATCCCGAAGCCCAGGGGCGTCACGCCGCCCATCCCGAAGCCCAGGGGCGTCACGCCGCCTATCCCGAAGCCCAGGGGCGTCACGCCGCCCATCCCGAAGCCCAGGGGGCCGCACTCCGCCCATCCCGAGGTCCAGGGGCCGCACGCCGCCCAGCCCGAGGTCCAGGGGCCACACGCCGCCCAGCCTGAGGTCCAGGGGCCACACGCCGCCCAGCCCGAGCACCAGGGGCCGCACGCTGCCCAGCCCGAGGTCCAGGGGCCGCACGCCGCCCAGCCCGAGGTCCAGGGGGCCGCATGCCGCCCAGCCCGAGCAGCAGGGGCCGCACGCCGCATGCCCCGCTGCCAGGGGGCGTCCGCCTCGCTACGCCGCCAGGGGGCGTCCGCCCCACCACGCCGCCAGGGGGCGTCCACCGGACCACGCTGCCAGAGGGCGTGGCCCACTCCTCGTCCTCCGAGGGCGTCCACCGGACCACGCAGCCAGAGGGCGTGGCCCACTTCTCGTCCGCCGAGGCCATCCACCGGACCACGCAGGCAGAGGGCATGGCCCACTTCTGATCCGCCGTGGGCGTCCACCTTACTTTGCAGCCAGAGGGCGTTCGGCACGCCTCCCCCGCAGAGGGCGTCCACCTGAGGGCGCTTTCCAAGCCCGGCTCAAGGAGGGCGGAGGACCCCCCCCCCCCCGGGACTGTTTTTTTTTTTTCTTGATCGCGTCCCCCCGTTGCGCGACCACAGGGGCGGGGGGTAATGTAACAGGTGCCCAGGGCACCTGTTACCTGTTCTGTGTTTCGTTCCTTTCGGTTGGGTTAAATAACGTTCATGTGTCATTAGTTTAGTTAATTAACTTCTTATTGTCATTGGTTTGTCTTGTGCACGTGGTCGGGTGTCTTTTTGTATTTATTTCCGTAGTTTCTCGTCCTCGGTGCTGGTCGTTGTGTTATATGTCACTAGTCATTTGTACCTCATGTTTTGTGGTGTTACTGCACCTTTAAATAAACCCGTTCTCTGCTACCTGCGTGCCTGGCTCCCTTCAGTGCGTGTAAACGTGGCGGCTCTGCGCTTCCTATGCACAGCCGCTTTATTCCGAGGTAGACTACCGTGACAATTACATTTTAAAATTACATTTTAAAATGGTGCAGAACAATGACTAAAATTCATTTCTAAATTGACACATCAGTTAAATGTCAAACCTTCCACCAAAAATTATTCTTTTTTGTATAAAGTTGTTAAAATCACAATGACACTAAACATTAAGAGAAAGACACAAATACACAATTGCAAAATAATCATATTGATATTGTTGCTGACTCATGACATTAAAATTTTTATATAGATTTAAGAGAATATACTGTATGTTCTTGGCAGGACAGGTTAAAAAAAAAAAAAAAAAAAAGGAAAAAATTTTACTGATTATTTTTATAAAAAATTGGTTCATTTGCATGATTAATCTTAGGGTGGCGCCGTGGCTTGAGTGAAAACTGAAGCAGAATACTTTGACGTCTTCATACTTTGGGCTCCATTCACACATTAAAATGAACCACAGCACACCTGGCACCTTGTGTTACACATACACGTTCACGCTCCGCGGCTCCGCTCTCATCTCCACACACACCCACTTCTACACCTACACGTTCACTCCCCGCTGCTCCACTCTCCTCTCCTCACACTCCCACTTCCAAACCTGTCAATCATTCTGTTAATCACCAATCACCCTCTCCAGATTATTAGTTGCAGGTGTGCCTCATTGACGACAGCGGCTTTTTAAGCCGCCGTTCCAGACTCCTTGGCGCAGAGTTTTTTCCCTCACCCCGGGAACGTTTCCTGGGGTTCGCCAATTTTTATAGACGTTTTATTCAGGATTTTAGTCAAATCGTTCTGCCGCTCACGTCCAGCCTTAAGGGTAACCCCTCCGCGTTGCACTGCAGCTTGGAGACGGATGGGGTGTTTAACACTATTAAAAGACGTTTCACCACAAAACCTGTCTTGGCCCATCCGGACCCCGAGCGCCAGTTCATCGTGGAGGTGGACACTTCTTGTAGTGGGGCCGGTGCCGTGCTATCGCAGTCCATGGGAGGATTAGCTCAAGCGTGACCCATCGCTTATTACTCCCATAAATTCTTGCCGGCCGAATGTAATTACGGGATCGGGGACCGAGAGCTCTTAGCCATCAAATTAGCCTTGGAGGAGTGGCAACACTGGCTCATGGGGTCCTCTCTTCCTGTTCTCATCCTGACAGATCACAAGAACTTAGAGTATGTTAAAAGTGCGCAGCCCTCTATGCTCGCCAAGCCCGTTGGGCTTTGTTTTTCAATCAATTTAATCTCCAAATCTCGTTCCGTCCGGGTTCGGAGAACAGCCGGACTGATGCGCTTTCTAGAATTCATGGCCCTTCTCTGTCTGACCCGGATCGGGGTAGTCCTATAATCCCCGCAAGTAAATACCTGGGTCTGATCCGATGAGAGTTGGACACCTAAATCCATGAGGCGCTGCGCACTATTACTGTGCCATCCAACTGTCCCAAGGGAGTTACCTACATTCCTTTGCCCTTCCGTCCCCGCATTATCACGTGGGCCCACTCCTCTTTGTGCACTGGTCACCCGGGTGTCTTACGTACCATCCAGCTTATCCAACGGAGGTACTGGTGGGAGTCCCCCCGGGAGCTTCCAGCGGGTAAGCTGTGCCCTTTGCCAGTGCCGGAACGGCCTTGGGCCCACATAGCACTGGACTTCGTGACCGGTATCCCCTCCTCCAACGGCTATAATACCATCCTTTCGGTTCTCGATCGGTTCTCCCGGGCGGTTAAACTTTTCCCACTTAGGGGGCTGCCTTCGGCGTTCGAGACGGCCAAACTTTTGTTCTCAAGATTATTCACCTCGTTTGGGATCCTGGAGGTTATCCTTTCAGATAGAGGTCCCCAGTTCACGTCAGCCGTTTGGAGGGCGTTTTGCGAGAAACTCGGGTCCTCTGTCAGTCTCTCCTCGGGGTTCCACCCCCAGACTAATGAGGCCTGTGAACATTCTCACCAAGAGACTAACAAGTTCCTCTGTATTTATGCCCACCGCAATCCATCTGATTGGTCTCTGTACCTCTCCTGGGCGGAGATTGCCCTGAACTTGCTGCGCCACTCGGCCGCACCCCGTTCCAGTGTGTCCTGGGCTATCAGCCACCCTTTGCACCTTGGGATGGGGAGGAGTCGGAGGCAACGGCAGTGGATGCTTGGTTTCAGTGCAGTGAGGAGGTTTGGGCTCAAGTCCACCAGCGGGTTGAGGCAGTGATACAGAGATACAAGTGCTCTGCGGATCGCTCCCGGGGTGATGCTCCGCAGTTCAAAGTGGGTGGACATGGTTTGGCTCAGTACCCGGGATATCAGATGTCGTCAAGGTACTCGAAAAATCCTACCCCGGTTTTTGGGTCTTTTCAGGGTGGAAATCATCGTTAATGAGGTCGCTGTTCAGCTCAAGCTTACGCGCCATATGCGGGTGCACCCGACCTTTCATGTCTCCCTTCTGAAACCATTTGTTCCAGGACCACTGGATTCTAATAGGACAGAGTCCAATAGAGAGACACAGGAGGGGAGCGGTTCTAACATCTACTCTGTGTCCTCTCTGTTGGACTCCCACCGGCACCGGGGCAAGATACAGTATCTGGTGGATTGGGAGGGGTTTGGTCCTGAAGAGAGGAGCTGGGTCTCTGCCGAAGACATCTTGGACCCTAGAATCATCCAGGAGTTCCAGCGGGATCACCCTGACCGCCCCGCAGAAGGGAACACTTCTCAGGTGGGACCGCCTTTTTCTGGGCGGGGTGATGTTACACACACATGTTCACGCCCCGCGGCTCCGCTCTCATCTCCACACACACCCACTTCTACACCTACACGTTCATGCCCCGCTGTTCCACTCTCCTCTCCTCACACACCCACTTCCACACCTGTCACTCATTCTGTTAATCACCGATCACCCTCTCCAGATTATTAGTTGCAGGTGCGCCTCATTGACGACAGCGGGTTCTTAAGCCGCCGTTCCGGACTCCTCGGCGTAGAGTTTTTTGGATCCTGCTTGTGCATGCTTCCCATTACTCTCGGAGTCCTGGACGGACTATTCTCCCTCTGGCGATACCTACATTGATCGTGCTGATGTAGAGACATCAGGGATTCCGCTGCTCACGCCCCCCCCCCCATCTCCAGCGTTCCTCGCCGCTCGCTCTCCGCCTCAGACGTGAGCCGCTGCCTTCCGCTGCTTATGGGGAAGTTATCATCTATGAACTATTGACTTTTTTGCTTTTGAGTTATTGGAGTTGTTTTTTCCATTTTTCCCTGCCTGGAGGAAATAAACTTTATTTTTGGTTTTGAAAGCATGCTTCCCTCTGTTCCTCCGGAAACGGGTCGCTTAAATAAGGGTCACCCAATAACCCATTCCATCCAGGGTTATTTTACAGGAATAATAAATAATAACCTTTAATTTTCATGCCCCGCTGTTCCACTCTCCTCTCCTCACACACCCACTTCCACACCTGTCACTCATTCTGTTAATCACCGATCACCCTCTCCAGATTATTAGTTGCAGGTGCGCCTCATTGACGACAGCGGGTTCTTAAGCCGCCGTTCCGGACTCCTCGGCGTAGAGTTTTTTGGATCCTGCTTGTGCATGCTTCCCATTACTCTCGGAGTCCTGGACGGACTATTCTCCCTCTGGCGATACCTACATTGATCGTGCTGATGTAGAGACATCAGGGATTCCGCTGCTCACGCCCCCCCCCCCCATCTCCAGCGTTCCTCGCCGCTCGCTCTCCGCCTCAGACGTGAGCCGCTGCCTTCCGCTGCTTATGGGGAAGTTATCATCTATGAACTATTGACTTTTTTGCTTTTGAGTTATTGGAGTTGTTTTTTCCATTTTTCCCTGCCTGGAGGAAATAAACTTTATTTTTGGTTTTGAAAGCATGCTTCCCTCTGTTCCTCCGGAAACGGGTCGCTTAAATAAGGGTCACCCAATAACCCATTCCATCCAGGGTTATTTTACAGGAATAATAAATAATAACCTTTAATTTTCATACAACATTTTAATTCAGATTCCATCTTTACAGCATCAGGAAGATCAGACCTTTCTTGACTGAACATGCTACTCAGCTACTAGTCCAAGCCCTCATCCTATCCCGGCTTGATTACTGTAATGCATTGCTTGCCGGTCTCCCAGCTTCCACAATCAGACCTCTACAACTGATTCAAAACTCTGCAGCCCAACTTGCATTCAACCAGCCCAAGAACTCTTGTGACTTCACCTCACCTCTCTCTCCATTGGCTTCCTGTAGCTGCTGCGTTCAGTCTACAGGTCAATCTCTGGATCTAGCCCCTCTTACCTTCACTCTATATTTACAAAATACACTCCAACTCATTCACTTCGCTCTAGTGATGAATGTCACCTGGTGATTTAACCTCACCATGGTGCTATCACTTCATATCGCTCACCACTGGTCAATGGTGGAACCATCTTCCCAAGTATGTTTGTAAAGCGGAGTCACTTTGCCTCTTTAAGAAACATCTTAAAACACATCTCTTCCACCAACACTTGATAAATATATAGATATAAAAGGCAGATCGGAAAATGATCATGTTTGATGATACTAAAATGTAGCTGGTTTTTTCTTAACTACTTGTGTTGTTCACTCATTTGTAAGTCACTTTGGATAAAAATGTCTGCTAAATGACTAAGTGATGTAAATCTATTTTTTTTAATCCTAATTACTTGCAGATTAACCTTTTTGCCCTCCTTCCTTTTATGCATCCATATGTACTTCAGTTCAATTAATTTTTCATTCTGCGTATTTATGTTGCTGCACATTGGGAATTAGTTTATAAACCTCTCAGTGCTGGGGGGATCCAGTTTCTCCTACAGTCCAAAATACATGATTTCAAGGTCTAGATTTCCCTTATATAAATTGCCCCTAATGTGTGTGAGTATGTGCCCAGCTGCAAAAACTTCTATACGCATAAATGACCGTATCTTTTAATGTTATGTTAAATCCAACCATTTTACTTTCACTCTGTTTGCATATTTATTATCCGTACATTTAAGAATAAGCCTGTAAATTTGAAAACTTAATAAAAAAAAATAAGAGTAAAAGAATGACATGACGACCTATATTGCAAGACACACCCAGGACAGGGCGCCAATCTATTGCTGGGCACACTCACTCACACAGACACACATTAACACACACTATATGGGGAAATTTAGAGCATTCGATTTTGGAATTCAAACCTGGTTCCCCAGCACTGAGCGCTGAAGGTGCAACCACTAAGCCACCATGCCTATACTTTAATCAGTTTAAGTTAAATTTTATATGCAAACTCATTTGAATATTTTTTAACCTGTGAATTTTACTTTTAAAAACAAAACATTGTTCATATTTAAAACCTTCATGATAAACCTTTAAGTGCATAATTATAAATTTGCCAATATGTTAATTTAAGACTACAGTTCTTTCATCAGCCCTGAAAAAAAAAAAAAAAACAGGAAGTTTGTGATGTCATGACTTACATCATAAATATTGGTCTGTCCATGGTGTGCGATGAGCTCAGTTTTACAATTTCAGAGCATCAACAGAACAAAGCCCTCAGGTTCATCATGAGCACACTGATGTGGATGACAGTTACTGTACTGAGTCAAACTAGTAAGTGTTTACAGCTTTGTTTACTTTGATGCTTTAATGATAATTGAAGGAATCACTGACATACTGATAAACAAATGTAAAATCTGTAAACAAATCTAAATCTAAATGCACACATTTTATAATACAATCTAAATAAATTATTCAGAATCACTGACATACAGATAATCAGATTTAATGTATTTTTTATTCATTTATATTTTGTTTAATATATAATTTATTCATTATAAAATATGTAATGTATATACATATAATGCTTACAAATGCACGTAATGTAAATATATACAGTTTGGTCATCTGTAGTCATCTGTATATTTAATGCATTGCTTACAGACCTATGTCATGTCAATATAGTTTTGTCATCTGTGAACCTGTCCTCAGTGTTTTAAAATTGCATGTTTGGACATTTGTACCCAGTATTCACAGATTCTATAAAAACAACTGGTGTTTATCAGCAGAACGCTGTGGTTCATGCGACTGTGGGAGATGATGTCACTCTACATTGCTACATAAATAAAAAAGCTCATGATTTTGCCATTGTTTGGTACCAAAAGAAAATGGAAAACAAGCTTGATGTATTGATTACAACTTCAAAACAACAGCATAACATCAGTTCAAGATTCACTCTCAAGAAAACAGAAGACAGCTGCCACCTAAATATTCATAAAGTTGAACAGTCAGATGAGGCCATGTATTACTGTGGCTACAAAAACTTTCTACCTGAATTTGGAAAAGGCACATTTTTATCAATAAAAGGTAAGATCGCTTCTCTGCACCAATAATAGTTTTTCAATAATGTTTTATGCAATATCAGTTCATAACCAAATTGCAAGTAGGTTTGCTAAATTACAACATAAAGCATTAATAACTAATTGATTCCTTACATATAATAAAAAGTGGCATCACTCATAAATATTATTTTCAACATTAAACTTTAAACATAAAACACATTAAAACTGTTGCTATCTCGAAAGATGAGACATAAATTTCTATTGTAATACTGAATTATTCATTCATTCATTATCTCCCGCTTTATCCTCTATTAGGGTCGCGGTGGGGTTCCCCATGCCCATCCAGGGGAGAACATCTCGGGCGCTGGGCAGATAGACCCAGGACAGGGCGCCAATCCATCGCTGGGCAAATACTGAATTAGTTTTAGTAAAATATGGTTATAATTCATTTTAATTCAATTTTAATTTTATTTATCGTAGTCATTTTAACTAATCAACACCATCAATTCACACATCATTAAGAAGAAATCATTTTTAAACTGTAGCTATACCAAGTATCAACTATTATTTTAATTGCTTTAATAAAACATTTCATTGGCGAATAAATGAATAATAAAAGACGGGATTAATTTCAAACATGTACTTAATATTTTTTACCATTTTCTCCCCTGAATGAGTATAAGATTAAGTGGTCATCTTTAACTAATAGTAAATATTCTAAATAGTATGTTATTATTAATAAATATATTTATTTATGGGCGGCACGGTGGCTTAGTGGTTAGCACGTTCGCCTCTCAGCACTAGGGATTCCCGGTTCGAATCCCCATCTGGGTGGAGTTTCCATGTTCTCCCCGTGTCTGCGTGGGTTTCCTCCGGGATCTCCGGTTTCCTCCCACAGTCCAAAAATATGGATCAAGTCAATTGAGTTCTCCAAATTGCCCCATATAGAGTGTATTTGAGTGAGTGAGTGTGTGCCCAGCGATGGATTGGCGCCCTGTCCTGGGTGTATCTACCCAGCGCCCGAGACGTTCTTCCCTAGATGGGCATGGGGAACCACACCGCGACCCTAATATAGGATAAAGTGGAAGATAATGATAATGGATTTATTTATGATTATGTTTGTCAAATAAGGTTTTTTATAATATAAAACTAAACTAAGGGAGTTATTTTTTTACATTTACATTTCTAGATAAGCATGATGTAAACATCTCAGTAATCCAGAGTGCTGCTACTGGAGGAACATCTATGAAGCTGCAGTGTTCGGTTCTTTCTGATAAAAGAACAGCGGATTTGAGAGTGATCTGGTTCAGAGCGACATCATCTCAATCCCAACCACAAATTATTTACACTCAAAGTAACAAAACTCAGTGTAAAAGTGATTCGACTACACAATCATGTGTGTACAATTTCTACAGCAGCTTTAATGATACTGGGATGTACTACTGTGCAGTGACCATGGGTGGAAAGATGATGTTTGGAAATGGGTCCACAGTGAGTTTTGGTAAGGAAATCAAATCTGTCTGTGGTTTTATCAGTTTGTCACCTACGTTACAGTATTATAGTGAATATGAATTATTCTCAGTCATAACACTTTCATCTGTGAAAGTGAAAAAAATGTTCAGTTTTTCATCACAGAACATCCATCCATCCATTATCTTCCGCTTTATCCTCTATTAGGGTCGCGGTGGGGTTCCCTATGCACATCCAGGGGAGAATGTTTCGGGCACTGGACAGATATACCCAGGACAGGGCACCAAACTATCGCTGGACACACACTCACTCACTCAAACACACTCTATATGGGGCAATTTGGAGAATTTAATTGACCTTGATCCATATTTTTGGACTGTGGGAGGACTCGAGAACCAGAGGAAACCCACGGGGACATGGTGAGAACATGGAAACTCCACCCAGATTGGGATTTGAACTGCTAAGAGGAGAACATGCTAACCACTAAGCCACCCTCATCACAAAACTTGAACGATACAAAACTATTGAGGTGTAAAACAAACGACACCTGTTTTAAAGACAAACTTTCTTTTAAAACTACTCAAGCTGGGGTGGCCATTTGTTAAAATAAAACAAATCTGTATTTTCAGGAACAGCATGCCCTGAGAGTATGATAATAATATGGCTTACAGCGGGTTTGGGAGTTTGCATGGTTCTGCTCGCAGTTCAATCCGTTGTACTTTGTCAAAGAAATCGCTGGAGGCAAAGTTTAGGTAAGTCTGCATGAAAATGATAAAACTCAGGGATGAACATGAAAGCAAGGACAGAAATCAGAAAAGAGTTTGAGAAGTGCTGATATAATTATAAATGTAAAACTTCTGCTCACAGTCAGAATTCATCACGAGTCTATATCTGAGGTTTCAGCCCATGAGGTAAGCAAACTGCTGATGAACCGAAAGAATATCTACATGAATTACCTCCAAATTATTTCATTTTTCATTCCAAGTCAATCTGTTTCTTCCTGCAGGACTATGACACTGAGGTGATTTATGCTGCATTCCAACATTCCAATAACAAGAAGAACAAAAAAGAAACGAGAGCTGTAACTTTACAATAGCAATAGATTTTTCTTTACATCTGAAACTTCATGTTTTTGTTTTTTGTTTTTGTGCTTAATTTTTTTTCAATTTATTGAATGTTGTAGTTGCTGGATCTATTAATCTGAATTATGGTAAATCGATTCAATGTCTATTAAAGCCTTTGTTTTAGTTCAGCTTAGTTAAATTATTATGTTGTAACTATTCAAGTTCAAGTTCAAGTTATTTATTTATATAGCGCTTTTTACAACAGTACATCATCACAAAGCAGCTTCACAGAGTTAAAAGCCTTTAAACCCCCAAAGAGCAAGCTGAAGCCACAGTGGCAAGAAAAAACTCCGTTATGTTGTTATTTTAAGGAAGAAACCTTGGGAGGACCAAGACTCAGTGGGGGACTCATCCTCCTTGAACGGCCATGCAGCAACAACAAGTGTAGGACTATTAAAACGGGTATTACTTAATTTGTTAAAATAAACAAATCCTATAACACAGCACCTATTTTCAGTGAGGTGGAAGCCCTCTTCACTGCACCAGCATGTATATTAATTTCATCATACAATATCCAGTAAGTAAAGATGCCATATTCTCTTCCTTTTGAAGTGTAAACACAACCAAAAATGTATTTAACTAAAAGAGCAAATGTACCAGATATAAAAAATATATATACAGTGGAGGAAATAAGTATTTGATCCCCCACTGACTTTAAAAGTTTTAATACAAAAAAACAAATGAAACGTCTCATAATTTTATGCCAGCTTTATTTTAACAGTGACACACAGAATATTAAAAGAAAAATGGAGAAAATTACATGAAATGAGAAATAAAAAATAATTTGCATTTCATTGAGGGAAATAAGTATTTGATCCCCTAGTAAAACATCATTTAATACTTGGTGGCAAAACCCTTGTTGGCAAGCACAGCAGTCAGACGTTTCTTATAGTTTTTTATAAGGTTTGCACACACTTCAGGAGTAATTTTGGCCCACTCCTCTCTGCAAATCACCTCCAAATCCTTAAGGTTTATAAGCATGCATTTGGAAACGTGAAACTTCAGCTCTCTCCATAGATTTTCGATGGGATTGAGGTCAGGAGACTGGATAGGCCATTCCATGACCTTGATATGCATCTTATGGAGCCACTCCTTTGTTTCCTTGGCTGTATGTTTTGGGTCGTTGTCGTGCTGAAGGACCCATCAACGACCCATTTTCAGTGCCCTGGCAGAGGCAAGGAGGTTGTCACCCAGGATTTTGCGATACATGGTCCCGTTCATCTTCCCGTCAATGCGGTGAAGTTGGCCTGTGCCCTTAGAAGAAAAACACCCCAAAACATAATACTTCCACCACCATGCTTGACAGTGGGGATGGTATTCTTAGGGTCATATTCTGTATTTTTCTTCCTCCAAACACGTCGAGTTCAGTTAAGGCCAAAGAGCTCAATTTTGGTCTCATCTGACCACAGCACCTTCTCCCAGTCTCTCTCGGAGTCATTAATATGTTCATTGGCAAACTTGAGGCGGGTCTGGACGTGAGCCTCCTTGAGCAGAGGAACCTGTCGTGCACTGCATGATTTTAAACCATTACGTCTCAGTGTATTACCAATGGTTTTTTTGGAGACTGTGGTCCCAGCCGCCTTGAGATCATTACTCAGCTCCTCCCGTGTAGTTCTTGGCTGATTTTTAACCTTTCCCATGATCAATGAGACTCCACGAGGTGATATCTTGCATGGAGCTCCAGGCCTGGGTCGATTGACAGTAATGTTGTACTTCTTTCACTTCCAAATAATTGCACCAACAGTTGTCACCTTCTCATCCAGGTTTTTACTTATGACTTTGTAGCCCATTCCAGCCTTGTGTAGGTCAACAATTTTGTCCCTGACATCTTTAGACGGCTCTTTACTCTTGCCCTTCGTGGAGATGTTGGAGTGTCACTGAGACTGTTGCCAGATGGACTTTTATACAGGTGATAATTTGGGACAGGTGTCTCTCATTCAGGTAATGACTTCACTGTGATTAGGGTGTGTCAGTGGTCTGTGGGAGCCAACATTAGTCATGGTTTTACTAGGGGATCAAATAATTATTTCCCTCAATAAAGTGCAAATTATTTTATATTTCTCATTTCATGTCATTTTCTCCATTTTTCTTTTGATATTCTATGTGGCACTGTTAAAATAAAACTGGCATAAAATTATGAGACGTTTCATTTGTTTTTTTGTATTAAAACTTTTAAAGTCAGTGGGGGATCAAATACTTATTTCCTCCACTGTATATTTAAAAAATGTGGCAATTTATTTAATTAAAAGAGCAAAAGTACCAGATATCACACCTGATTGACAATATTAAAAAAAAAAAAAAAAAAAAAAAAAAAAAATATATATATATATATATATATATATATATATATATATATATATATATATATATATATATATATATATATATTAATAAGACCATGAACTGACCATTTGCTTTAAAATCCATCACATATCTTGATTCTAGGTTTAATTGATGGGGAGAATGTGTTGACTAACATTAAGTTATTATTTAGTCATATATATACAGATGTGTGCCACACTTGGCGTATTACACCCTCACCCTCATACACCCTCTTCCATACCTTTCTTATATTTTATATTTTAAATTTTTATATTTTAAATTTATTGTATTCTCCTCATATTTGTAAATACTGCTTTTTTTGCACAGTTGTGGGTACTTGCTCATAAGTTTTTCACTCACCAATACCCCAGTACTAGGTGATGTGACAATAAAAATCCTTGAATCCTTGTATTGCTTCTGATTCTGATATGGCCCTCATATGAAAACATTTATATGGCCCACATGTCCCAAAACACAAGGTCCATGTAGTGCAGATATTTGGCACTACATGAGTAAGCTGTAATTCACATATAAAAAGCTAATATGGCCACAGTGTTCAAAAACACCTGATTCAAATCTGGTATCCATCTGGCAGGACTGCCTACAACCAACTTGGATTTACTTGGTGGTGACGCATGGTGTGAATTTGGTAGTAGTCCTCCAAAATACAATTAATCCATGTTTGTGTGTGTGTGTTTTTGTGTGTGTGTGTTCCATATACAAACCTTTGATTGATTCGATTACCACAAAATTTGGACTAAACATGGACTAAAATGTATCATAGCTGAGCTGTAGCACAGAGCAAGGCCTATAAATTAGGTAAGGTTGGGGTTCATGGTGTGGGTTTCCTTTTTGGGTTTGTGTGGGTGCAAGCAGTGGTTTTTGCACATACCCAGAAGAAAGACTTACTGCTCAAATGTTATTCTTTGATTCTCATACTTAATTCAAATTAAATCATTTAGAGATTTACACCAATAATTGTTCAGGAGAAATAATACGAGACAAAGATGAGACATGATCCTGCACAATTATTTGTTTATACAAATAATATGTGAGTTAATATTATACGTGTGCTAAATCGATGGTTGGGGTCGGAGACCAGTACAACCATGATACAGCATCCACAGAGCAATGAGGTTAAAGGGCCTCGCTTAAGGGCCAACATGGATAACTTAACCCCAACCTTCAGATTGATAACCCAACACTCTAAACACTAAGCTACCACACCCTTGTTTTACCAAGCTACCACACCCTTGTTCAGCAACTAAAAAGTAACTGACAATATCAATTTTAGTCTCTTGATAAAAAAAAGTTGAGAAAATAATGAGACTGTTATTAATAAACAAGTTACTTATTTAAATCTGAGACATTATTGTGTTCCTTAGTAAAAATCCAAAGGAGACCCATATGAGACTGAGATCTTTATCTCAGGAGACATACTGTATATGATCAGCAGGACACATATGTTGAAGTCTCTTTAACTTTTCATTTGATCTTATTGTTCTTCAGGAGAAACTACTATTTATTTTATATATATATATATATATATATATATACTATATATATATATATATATATATATATTTATATATATATATATATATATATATATATATATATATATATATATATATATATATATATATATATATATATATACGCTCACCGGCAACTTTATTAGGTACACCTGTCCAACTGCTCGTTAACTGCTCGTCACTTAATTTCTAATCAGCCAATCACATGGCGGCAACTCAGTGCATTTAGGCATGTAGACATGGTCAAGACAATCTCCTGCAGTTCAAACCGAGCATCAGTATGGGGAAGAAAGGTGATTTGAGTGCCTTTGAACGTGGCATGGTTGTTGGTGCCAGAAGGGCTGGTCTGAGTATTTCAGAAACTGCTGATTTACTGGGATTTTCACGCACAACCATCTCTAGGGTTTACAGAGAATGGTCCGAAAAAGAAAAAACATCCAGTGAGCGGCAGTTCTGTGGGCGGAAATGCCTTGTTGATGCCAGAGGTCAGAGGAGAATGGCCAGACTGGTTCGAGCTGATAGAAAGGCAACAGTGACTCAAATAGCCACCCGTTACCAAGGTAGGCAGAAGAGCATCTCTGAACGCACAGTACGTCGAACTTTGAGGCAGATGGGTTACAGCAGCAGAAGACCACACCGGGTGCCACTCCTTTCAGCTAAGAACAGGAAACTGAGGCTACAATTTGCACAAGCTCATCGAAATTGGACAATAGAACATTGGAAAAACGTTGCCTGGTCTGATGAGTCTCGATTTCTGCTGCGACATTCGGATGGTAGGGTCAGAATTTGGCGTCAACAACATGGAAGCATGGATCCATCCTGCCTTGTATCAACGGTTCAGGCTGGTGGTGGTGGTGTCATGGTGTGGGGAATATTTTCTTGGCACTCTTTGGGCCCCTTGGTACCAACTGAGCATCGTTGCAACGCCACAGCCTACCTGAGTATTGTTTCTGACCATGTCCATCCCTTTATGACCACAATGTACCCAACATCTGATGGCTACTTTCAGCAGGATAATGCGCCATGTCATAAAGCTGGAATTTCCACTTCTCACACTCTCCTCGTATTGGCAAAAGAGGAGGTGGCACAGGTTTGCTTATTACCCACAAATGGAAATTCTCTCCTCTTACACTTTTATCAAACACTGTCTCATTCGAATTCCATGCACTGACAATCACTGAACCGGTTAAATGTCATTTTCTTGTCATCTATCGTCCCCCAGGTCAACTAGATAACTTTGTCGAGGAATTTGATATGCTATTATCATCTCTCCCAGATGATGGTTGTCCTCTTGTTGTCCTCGGCGATTTCAACATTCACTTAGACCGACCGTACACCGCTGAGTTCCTCGATCTCATCTCCAGCCTGGACCTCCATCTACTCCGCACCTCAGCTACCCACCGGGCTGGCAACCAGCTCGACCTCATCATGACGCGCTCATGTCTCTCTTCTGACATACACATCACTCCACTTCATGAATCAGACCACTTCTTCATACAGTTCTCTGTCTCTCTTCCACCTTCTCCCGTGATCATCAGTAAAACATCTCAGGTACGTCACAATCTTAGTGCCCTCTCTAACACACTCTTTGCCGACTTGGTTACAGATACCCTTCCTAGCATCAGTAACTTCTTAACCCTTGACACCAACACTGCATCAAGCACATTCTGCTCCACCTTGGCTTCATGTCTTGATCAGGTCTGTCCAAAATCCACCAGGAAAACACATAGTTCTCCATCCAATCCATGGCTCACGGAGACGCTTCGGAAGCAACGTACTTCGCTTCGTTCTGCCGAAAGAAAGTGGCGCAAGTCTGGTCTGTCTTCAGACTTAGAAACTTACCAGTCTTCACTTGCCACTTTCTCCAAGGATGTAACTGCTGCGAAATCCTTGTTCTTCCAGTCCAAGGTAACATGCATCTCAGATGCCCGCACCTTATTCAGTACTTTCAACTCCCTACTAACTCCTCCCTCTCCCCCTCCCAACACTTCTCTGTCAGCTGATGTCTTTGCAACTTTTTTCACAGAAAAAATTGAGGGCATCAGCAAACTCTTTCATACTCACCATTTCCACAGCACTACATCTCACACATCCAGCCATCCTACCCTCTCCTCCTTCTCCCCTGTCACAGAATCTGACATCTCCAAAATTCTTCTTGCCAGTAACCCAACTACTTGCCCCCTTGATTCCATCCCATCCCACCTTCTTCAATCCATTGCCTCCTCCATCACACCAGCTCTCACACACATCATTAACTCCTCTCTCACGTCAGGGACTTTTCCAAATTGTTTTAAACAAGCCATAGTCAAACCCCTACTCAAAAAACCTACGCTCAACCCAAATTTGGTCGAGAGCTACAGACCTGTTTCTCTTTTACCTTTCCTGTCTAAAACACTTGAACGGGTGGTATCCACACAGGTCTCCAAATTTCTTAATCAGAATAATCTCCTCGATCCCAATCAATCCGGTTTTAGATGTGGTCACTCCACGGAGACAGCATTACTCTCTGTGATTGACTCACTTAAATCTGCCAAAGCCAAATCTCAATCCTCGGTCCTCATTTTGTTAGACCTTTCGGCAGCTTTTGATACAGTAAATCATCAGATTCTACTGTCCACTCTAGCTGAATTAGGCTTTTCTGATACGACACTTGAATGGTTCCGATCCTATCTCACAGGAAGGACCTTCAAAGTGTCATGGAATGGGGAGATCTCTAACTCTCACCAAGTACGCACTGGTGTGCCTCAGGGCTCTGTACTTGGTCCTCTCCTCTTCTCTCTTTACATGACATCACTGAGCACAGTCATCCAGGCGCATGGTTTCTCCTACCACTGCTATGCTGATGACACTCAACTTCATCTGTCTTTTGCCCCTGATGACACCACCATCTCAAATCGAGTATCTGCATGCCTCTCCGACATATCTGTCTGGATGAAGGCCCGTCATCTCAAATTAAGCTTAGAAAAAACAGAGCTTCTCATTATCCCTGCTAAACCCTCAATCCATCACAACCTGACCTTCCAAATTGATGGCTCCACAATCTCCCCAACTGACTCGGTCCGGAACCTTGGGTTCACTATAGACTCCCACCTTAAACTCTCTGATCATGTGATCAAAACCGCCCGTTCTTGTAGATTCCTTCTTTATAACGTAAGGAAGATCAGACCCTTTCTGACTGAACATGCTACCCAACTGCTTGTTCAAGCCCTAGTCTTATCCCGGCTTGATTATTGTAATGCACTTCTTGCCGGTATCCCAAATTCCACCATCAGACCTCTTCAATTAATTCAAAACTCTGCAGCCTGACTCGTGTTTAACCAGCCCAAGCGAACTCACGTCACTCCATTACTCACTTCCCTCCATTGGCTTCCTGTAGCTGCTCGCATTCAGTACAAGTCGCTGACTCTGGCATACAGAACCATTTCTGGATCTTCCCCCTCTTACCTTCACTCTATCTTTTCAAAATACACTCCGACTCGTTCACTTCGCTCCAGTGACGATTGTCGCCTGGCGATTCCACCTCACCGAGGAGCTAATTCTCATTCTGTGGCGTTCACCACTGCAAAATGGTGGAACGATCTTCCCAACTCTGTCCGTAAGGCAGAATCTTTAAACAGTTTTAAGAAACTACTTAAGACGCATCTATTTACCAAATACCTGTTATAAAAAAAATTAAAAATAAAAAAAAAAAGGGGGGGGGGGGGCGCAGCTTCGAATAACTATCAGGTTGATGAACTTACAGTATAGTTGGTTTTCTCCATGGCTTCTGACTTGTGGTGTTCTCATTTGTAAGTCGCTTTGGATAAAAGCGTCTGCTAAATGACTAAATGTAAATGTAAATGTAAATGTAATCATCTCAGACTGGTTTCTTGAACATGACAATGAGTTCACTGTACTCAAATGGCCTCCACAGTCACCAGATCTCAATCCAATAGAGCATCTTTGGGATGTGATGGAACGGGGGATTTGCATCATGGATGTGCAGCTGACAAATCTGCGGCAACTGTGTGATGCCATCATGTCAATATGGACCAAACTCTCTGAGGAATGCTTCCAGCACCTTGTTGAATCAATGCCACGAAGAATTGAGGCAGTTCGGAAGGCAAAAGGGGGTCCAACCCGTTACTAGAATGGTGTACCTAATAAAGTGGCCGGTGAGTGTATATATATATATATATATATATATATATATATATATATATATATATATATATATATAGGGCGGCACGGTGGCTTAGTGGTAGCATGTTCGCCTCTCAGCGCTAGGGATTCCCGGTTCGAATCCCCATCTGGGTGGAGTTTCCATGTTCTCCCCGTGTCTGCGTGGGTTTCCTCCGGGTTCTCCGGTTTCCTCCCACAGTCCAAAAACATGGATCAAGTCAATTGAATTCTCAAAAATTGCCCCATATAAAGTGTGTCTGTGTGTGTGAGTGAGTGTGTGCCCAGCGATGGATTGGCGCCCTGTCCTGGGTGTATCTGCCCAGCGCCCGAGACGTTCTCCCCTGGATGGGCATGGGGAACCCCACCGCGACCCTAATAGAGGATAAAGCGGGAGATAATGAATGAATATATATATATATATATATATTTTTTTTTTTTTTTTTTCCCTCCGGGTATTTGTCCCAGCAAATGTGAAGCCCTAAAAAGGCTGTGTGCCAGTAGGGCATGCTGGTGACAGTTTGGGAAAACAAATTGGGTGGTCACCAGCCTGGTGGCTACTCTTACTAGGTCTAACTTACTAGGAGGAAAGTCATTTTGTTACGATTAGCCGATGCCACGGCTAGAATGGACAGAGTTCAAAACTTCATACAGTATAAGCATAGTCTTTAATGCAGAAGACACTGGGTGAAAAACAGCCGTAGCATGCGACAACACATGACCATAACACTAAACAATGTTCCAACACTAAACACAGGGAAGGAAGAGCTTTTAAAAATCAGTCACATGACAAAACACAGCTGCACCAAATCTTCACAAAAGACAATAGAGGGTGCTTATGGACTGTCTGGTAGTTCTGCTAATGTGACAGTGATGTGACGCATTTTATCTTTGCGTATGTGATTTATCTTCAGCCTTTTTCTTGTAGTTATTGTTTCTTCCGTTATTTCATGCTTTGTCAACATATGCTTTATTGCATACCTGTTTTCTACAGTCATTCATGTAAATTCATTTTCAGCATTAACTCATATATATATATATATATATATATATATATATATATATATATATATATATATATATATATATATATATATGACAACTGTAAGAATAAAATCTGAAACTTGTGATTAAAGTGATTAGAGTGCATCTGTGTGCAACTAATGCAGTGCAGAGTTAAAAGTTATTCAGCATTATAAAGGTGTTGTAGGCAGGATTCGTGTTCGTTTAGTCCTGGTTGAGGGTCCAAATTGCCATTTGGACGAAACACCTTCTCATCCTCTCTGTGTTTGTATACAGGGAACGAAAACGGCGTCCTGATGGCAATAGAGTAAAAAGCTTGTTGTTAGGATGACTGAGGTCCTTCACAATCTTTTTGGGATTGGACCAGCACCGCTTCCTATAGATGGTCTGAAGGTCTGGAATGTAAGAATCACCCTCTGCAGTCCTGTTGGGAACGGTTTCCGAACCAGGTTATGATATTCCCTGTGAGGATGCTTTTGATGGTGCAGGAGTAGAAGTTCGGCAGGACCTTGAAGGGCAGTCTGAAGTCCCTTAGAGTAGAGACACTGACAAGCCTTCTTTGGCAGGTTGTTAATGTGGCAGGACAGGTTCTGTGCGAGAACCATAAGGTAC
The DNA here is from genome assembly GCA_019802505.1 of Corydoras sp. C115. Taxonomy (NCBI): domain Eukaryota; kingdom Metazoa; phylum Chordata; class Actinopteri; order Siluriformes; family Callichthyidae; genus Corydoras; species Corydoras sp. C115. Next base: position 167,626 of record JAFMOC010000485.1, read on the forward strand.
TTGAAGTTGTACATTCTTTCTACTGCAGTACCGTTGATCCTCACAGGGTGGTACCTCCTCATCTGTTTCTTACTGTAGTCCACTATCAGCTTCTTAGTCATGTTGATGTTGAGTAGAAGATTATCTTGGAGTTTACTATCCATTTTTGTTGTTGTTTTTCTTTATCCATAGTTATGCACCCATCTTTATTGCTCTGTGTGTATATTTATATTTGCTTTAAATATTTTTTTTCATTGTTACACAAATGTATTAACTGGGCATTCTGAATGTGAGCATATACAGATCACATCAAGTTTAAAAAATAAAAAGAAAATGGAATGACGACACAATGAAAAGACAATAAAGAAACGTATAGGACTGAATGAAACCTGGTATTAGTGGTATAAACTGGTAAAAGTATACTGAGACCTGTTTAAACTTAATTCAAAGTAAACAATTATATATAATTATACAATTATATATATATATATAATTATATTTTCACAATAGTGAAAAAATAACAAAGTGACAAAATCCACTCTCATTTCGAAGCCTTGTTTAGTTTATAAGTATAAATCTGAAAATACGCTGATTTCAGTACTTCAAACATCAGCTTTAAAAAAAAAAACAGAAAAGTAAAAAAAGGAAAGGTAAGAACCACAGGAAGTTTGTGATGTCATGAGTTACATCATAAATACTGGTCTGTCCATGGTGTGAGACAAGCTCAGTTTAAAAATTTCAGAGAATCAGCGGAACAGAGCCCGCAGGTTCAGGATGAGAACACTGATGTGGATGACAGTAATTATACTGAGTCAAACTGGTAAGTGTTTACAGCTTTGTTTAGCTTGATGCATTAATGATAATTGTGGGAATCACTGACATACTGATAAACAAATCCAATCTAAATGCACACATTTTATAATACAATTGAAATAAATTATTCATAATGGTCACAAACCAATTTAATCTAAAATCATTTAAACCTATTTCTGATATTATAGAAACTTTTCTTGTGATTGATATGACTTTCTAATGGACATGAATTTATTTTCTTTTATCCAGCATTTACAGATCCTATAGAAACAAACGGTGTTTATCAGGACGACCCAGTTTTCACTGCGAGCGTCGGAGATAATGTCACTCTACGTTGCTTCTTACATAAGAGAGTGCGTAATTCTGCCATCGTTTGGTACCAAACGAAAATTGGAAAAGAGCCGAATTTATTGATCACAACACATTCTGCACAGTTTGCTAATAACATCAGTTTAAGAGTCACTATCAAGAAAACAGAAGACTATTGCTATTTAAATATTTATAAAGTGGAACCATCCGACGAGGCTATGTATTACTGTGGCCACAAAAACTTTTTGCCTGAATTTGGAACAGGGACGTTTTTATCAATAAGAGGTAAGAATTCTTTCATGCACATATATTATTTATTATTAAACAGTATCTGAATTCTAAATTTGAATTAATTGTAAATTAAGTACAAATAGACATTGGCCATAAATAATATACATATAGTTTAATCATGCTTTAATATTACACTTTTGATTTAATATTACACTTTTTACCTGTGAAATATCTGTACATGTAGGCAGCACGGTGGCTTAGTGGTTAACACGTTCGTCTCTCAGCGCTAGGGATTCCCGGTTCGAATCCCCATCTGGGTGGAGTTTCCATGTTCTCCGGTTTCCTCCCACAGTCCAAAACATGGATCAAGTCAATTGAATTCTCAAAAATTGCCCCATATAGAGTGTGTCTGTGTGAGTGAGTGTGTGCCCAGCGATGGATTGGCACCCTGTCCTGGGTCTGTCTGCCCGGCGCCTGGGACGTTATCCCCTGGATGGGCATTTAGAACCCCACCGCGACCCTAGTAGAGGATGGAGCAGGAGATAATGAATGACTGAATATCTGTAAATATAATTAATTTATTTTTTATTTTACATTCATTCCCTTTATTATAATATGTTTATTGTATTGATAATGCTACTGGCTGCTAAATTTTTTTTGGGATAAATAAAGTATTCTATCTATCTATCTATCATTGCAATATTTTTTGTAAACTTAGTTACTTGTATTGAAATTTGGTGGTAAAATTGGATACATAAAGTATATATAATTGCAACACCATGCTTAGATTTAAGTGCAAACACAACATTAAAGAAATCATTCCAGGTCTAATTCTCAGCCCCAGTTACTGTCTGTGTAAAATGTCTTGCTTGTTCCCTCTGGGTTCTCTGATTTCCTTCCCAAAAAATTGTTAGTTAGGCATAAAATACAGTATATCAATTGAAATTAAGCAATCAGACAGAATGTGTAAATGAATGAGCACTGCTTAGATATGTACATTGCTGTGCGAATGCAGAACTAACCATTCTTTTCCAACCTCTCCACAGAAAGTAAAACATTTGGATTTGCAAAAATAGTTATGCAAAAAGATAATATAAAATAAAATATATATTTACAAAGTCCATCAGTTTCATTGGTCTGGTATCAACATCAGAAAATGAGCAGAAATTGAGCAATAAAAAATCAATTTCCTTGCATATATATATATATATATATATATATATATATATATATATATATATATATATATATATATATATATATATATATATATATATATATATATATATATATATATATATATGATGCTGCATTCATCTTTCCCTCTATCCTGACTAGTCTGCCAGTTCCTGCTGCTGAAAAACATCCCCATAGCATTATGCTGCCACCATGCTTGACTGTAGGGATGGTATTGGCCTCGTGATGAGCAGTGCCTGGTTTCCTCCAAACATGACGCCTGGCATTCACACGAAATAGTTCAATCTTTTTCTCATCAGACCAGAGAATTTTGTTTCTCATGGTCTGAGAGTCCTTCAAATGCCTTTTGGCAAATTCCAAACGGGCTGCCTTGTGCCGTTTACTAAGCAGTGGCTTTTGCCTGGCCACTCTGCCATACAGGCCTGATTGGTGGATTGCTGCAGAGATGGTTGTCCCTCTGTAAGGTTCTCCTCTCTCCACGGAGGAACGCTGGAGCTCTGACAGAGTAATCATCGGGTTCTTGGTCACCTCCCTGACCAAGGCCTTTCTCCCCCAATCGCTCAATTTAGATGGCCGGCCAGCTCTATGAAGAGTCCTGATGGTTCCAAACATCTTCCATTTACGAATGATGGAGGCCACTGTGCTCATTGGGACCTTCAAAGAAGCAGAAATTTTTCTGTATCCTTCCCCAGATTTGTGCCTCGAGAAAATTTTGTCTCGGATGTCTACAGACAATTCCTTTGACTTCATGCTTTGTGTTTGCCCTCTGACATGCAGTCAACTGTGGGACCTTATATGGACAGGTGTGTGCCTTTCCAAATCATGTCCAATCAACTGGATTTACCACAGGTGGACTCCATTTAAGCTGTAGAATCATCTCACGGATGATCAGTGCGATATGATATATGAGAAAAAAAGAAAAAAAAGGGGGAGGGGCCGCAGCATCGAATAACAATCAGGTTTGATGAATTTACAGTATAGCTGGTTTTCTCCATAACTTCTGACTTGTAATGTTCTCATTTGTAAGTCGCTTTGGATAAAAGCGTCTGCTAAATGACTAAATGTAAATGTACATGCAGTGGAAACAGAATGCACCTGAGCTCAATTTTGAGCTTCATTGTGAATTTTCAAAACTCTCAAGAAAACTTTTTTCACATGGTCATAATGGGGTATTTTGTATAGAATTCTGAGGAAAGAGATTAATGTAATACAATTTGGAATAAGGCTGTAACGTAAGACAATGTGGAAAAAGTGAAGCGCTGTGAATACTTTCCGGATGCACTGTGTATATATATATATATATATATATATATATATATATATATATATATATATATATATATATATATATATATATATATATATACATATTCATTCATTTATTCATTATCTCCCGCTTTATCCTCTATTAGGGTCACGGTGGGGTTCCCCATGCCCATCAAGGGGAGAACGTCTCAGGCGCTTGGCAGATAGACCCAAGACAGGGCGCCAATCTATCGCTGGGCACACACTCACTCACACAGACACACTCTATATGGGGCAATTTTGAGAATGTTTTTGGACTGTGGGAGGAAACTGGAGAACCCGGAGGAAACCCACGCAGACATGGGGAGAACATGGAAACTCCACCCAGATGGGGATTTGAACCGGGAATCCCTATATATATAATTTAAATAATTACAACTGGTACCTTGTCACTTAATACTACAGTGTGCTAATGAGAAAAAGCTGAAAGTGAAAAACTGGAAGTTTACTCACATAGTCTTATGTCTGCCATAAAGCATCAAATAACAATCAGGTTTGATGATTTTACAGTGTAGCTGGTTTTCTTGATAACTACTGACTTGTGATGTTCTCATTTGTAAGTCGCTTTGGATAAAAGTGTCTGCTAAATGACTAAATGTAAATGTAAATTTAAATGTAAATATAAACGTATGCAATGTAGAGAAAAGAATAATAAGAATATATAATGTAAACCATCAGATTAATGAAATAATAATTGCTTTAGTTGGATTAATTACTTTGGATGTATTTGATGGCATGATTAACACTAATAGAAGACAGTATACATTGTTAACATGCACGTGTCATGTCATACTCTTTAATATGTTTTAGTTTTACCAACTTGTACCATTCAGTTACATTTTAAATTGATTTTATACATGACAATGTGACTATTTTATACTTGAACAGAAGCTAAATTGAGATAATTAGATAATAGTCTTCATTTCCATTTTCTAGATGAGCCTGATGTAAACGTCTCAGTATTCCAGAGTGCCACTACTGAAGGAACATCTATGAAGCTGCAGTGTTCTGTTCTTTCTGATAGAAGAACAGCAAATCTGCGAGTGCTTTGGTTCAGAGCTACGTCATCTCAATCCCAACCTCAAATTATTTACACTGGAAATAACAACAGTCAGTGTACAAGTGATTCAACTACACAATCATTTGTGTACTACTTCCACAGCAGTTTTAATGATACTGGGACGTACTACTGTGCAGTGATCATGGGCGGAAAGATGATGTTTGGAAATGGGACCACAGTGAGTTTGGGTAAGGAACATAAGAAATATATGTCGGTTGGTTTGTCCGTTTATTGTCTTGTAAGTTTATAGTGCCCACTGATAGATTGGCGTCCTGTTCTGGGTATCTGCCCAGCGCCCAAAACGTTCTCCCTTGGATGGACATGGGGAACCCCCCACTACCCTAGTAAAGGATTAAGCAGAAGATAAATGATGGATGGATGGATGGATATATGTCAGCCAAGTGTTCAAGTGTCTTACTATAATAAACTGTTTGCATTCTTTTATTAGAATAAACTTCTGTATGCGTAATACAGTACAGTGTTTTTATGTTGGATCAAAACATACAAGCTAGCTGTGGCTATCCACATGATTTTGTACTATTACTGTATTAATTTAAAGCAATTGTTATTTAATTAATCTGATGGTATGAAATAATTTTGTCAGTCTTCTAAAGTGTCAATTCAAGTTTTACATTATATATTCTTATTATTCTTTTCTCTACATTGCATACGTTTATATTTACATTTAAATTCTGATTTAAATTCGGATTCCCGGTTCGAATCCCCATCTTGGTGGAGTTTCCTTGTTCTCCCCGTGTCCGCGTGGGAAAAAACATTGATCAAGTCAATTGAGTTCTCCAAATTGCTCCATATAGAGTGTGTCTGTGTGAGTGAGTGAGTGAGTGTGTGTGTGTGTCCAGCGATAGATTGACGTCCTGTCCTGGGTGTATCTGCCCAGCACCCGAAACGTTCTCCCCTGGATGGGCATGGGGAACCCCCCCGCGACCCTAATAGAAGATAAAGTGGAAGATAATGGATGGATGGATGGATGGAACTTGTGTTTGCATTTTAGTTAATTAACCGTTGTTTTGTGCATGTGGTCGGGTGTTTTGTGTATTTATATCCAGTGTTCCCCTTCCTCCGTGCACATCGTAATTTAATGTCTGCTTGCGTTTTGTTCCTCTTTGTTTGTGGTGTTCCTACACCTTTAAATAAAACCCTTTTGCTGCTACCTGTTGTGTCTGGCTCCTTTTAGGGCATTAGGGCGTTAAGGCGACCAGATGTCCCGCTTTGTAATTTCAGTACTTTTCCCGCAAATTGAGATGTTGTCCTGCGTTGTTATTGAAAGTCAGACTCCAGTTTTTAAGCATGTTTTATAATCTGACATTCGATGGCTGTGTTATCCGTTATCGATAGAGAGGCGGGCTGTTTGAATGTCAACCAATTGGGAATGTGGATGCATGTTAAGGGTGCGCCCACCAACACAAACAATGCAAATTAGATCATAATTATATATAATTAAATATAATTAAATATATAGTATAATATACTATTGAATTGCATTTAATCTTTAATCTTAATCTTTAACCTTATAATTCACACCTTAAATTTGGAATATTTGTATTGTTTTTAAAAAATACTGCATTTTTTGTTACCCTTTTATTTTACTATTTTTTTTTTACTCTTTTTTATTTACTTTCAGGAACAGCATACCCTGGAAGCATGATAATAATATGGCTTACAGGATGTTTAGGAGTTTGCATGATTCTAATCTCCGTTCAAGCTCTTTTACTTTGTGGTAGAAAAAGCTACAAGCAAAGCTTAGGTAAGTCAGCATTGAATTTATAAAAAATTTTGAGTTAAAAATACAAATTCAGTTGTAATTCAAAATAATTGACTGGTGAAATAATACATATATGTAATTTCCCCTCTATAGTTGGAATTCAACATCAGCCTGATTCAGCAAATCAGTTAAGAAAGCTTAAAATGGAAAATCTCCATGAATGGTCTCAGAATTGTTTTTTTTTTCGTAAATAAAAAGTGAAACTGTTTCTTCCTACAGGTTTGTGAAACTGAGGTGATTTATGCTGCATTTGTCCATTTTGAAAGTGACAACTGTAACTTTACAAAAGGTTTTACTCTAAACTGAGACAGATTTTTTTAAATTTAGCAAAAACTTTGTGTTGGGTTTGTGGGTGACTTAGTGGTCAGCACAGTCGCCTCTCAGTGCTAAGGATTCCCAGTTCGAGTCTCCATGTTCTCCCCGTGGGTTTCCTCTGGGTTCTCCGGTTTCCTCCCACAGTCCAAAAACATGTAACAAGGTCAATTGAATTCTCCAAATTGCCCTATATAGAGTGTGTGTGTGAGAGAGTGTATGCCCAGCGATAGATTGGCACCCTGTCCTGGGTGTATCTGCACAGCGCCCAAAATGTTCTCCCCTGGATTCTGCCCCCCCCCCCCCCCCCCCCCCCCCCCCCCCCCCCCCCCCCCGCGACCCTATTAGAGGATAAAGCGGAAGATAATGAATAGATGGATGGAAAAACTTTGTGTTTAAGATTATTCTGTTTTTATTTTGATGCCTAATTTTTCCAGCTTTCTATAGAGGTCATAAATTTTTGCATAATTATTGCATAACAGAGTAATGTTCTAACTTATAAAATGCATTCAACCTATTTGCATGTTAAAATATCCTACACAGACATGATAATAAACACGATCCACCCAAGATCTCACACGGACACTTACTTTCTGTGAGGTGAACAGTACAGGTGGCCAATCTATTGTCGGACACACACTCGATCACTCATTCACTCAGACTAAATCGGGGTAACTTAAAGAAGCCAATTTACCAATTTTAATGCCTCTGTCTGGATCCACTTAGACTGGACCATTTCAATCTCTCTATCTCTGCTTATAATCGTGCCCCCAAATGAATTTTCCCCTAATCGAACCAGCAACTGCTTCTTGAATATATGAATGTAGTGGAGGGAGCTACAGTCAGTATTATAAAGAGAAGAGCAGGAATGGTGGAAGGACTCACAACAACCAAGCAGCAGTGTTCTGCATGGACTGCAGAGGTTTGATAGACTTCATGAAAAGAGTAGCCACTCAAAAGTTGAGGTAGTACTTTCTATATATAACAGAACAAGCAGCAGAGTAAACTCAGTGGACAGACTTGTCATTGGTCTCTAATTCGTTCCACTGAGGTGACTGTGCTGCTTGTTTGGTCTGCGCTCTTTTGCATTTGCACTTTTATATGTCCACCCATACACTCTGGTTCCAATTTTTCTTTTTTTTACCTTTATTTTATAATTTCACTTTATTTGTTGATTTTCTTAATTACTTATGTAGTCCTGCTTTGTGTGTAGGCTTATATTTGCCATTAATAAATATCCTTCTTTTATTACATTTATTATAGCTGCTTCTGCTTGTACTATTTTTACTGTCATCTTGAGTTCAGGTTACATATTTGGTAACCTGATTTGCATATGTATTCGCTGCTGTAATCAGACTATGAAACATATTTCAATATAAAGCTGTATATTAATAAACCATTACATTTTCTAAGCTCACCCTAGTTCGTTTACAGCCCCGATGTTTCATGGACCATGGTAAGATGCCCCCCACTCTTGTCCTCCAAGAAGCTCAAAAGAAGCATGGCATTGATGAGCGAGCAACACGGAAGTCCTCAACAGCCTGTTAGCGTCTTATCGTTTACTGTCTGCTCTTATTTTTAGTGGGACAGACAGGCAGTGTGCATTGCTAAACCTGCCCATCCCCAAATGAATTGGGGTAACGCTTGAGGAAAAAAAGGCATCAATCAGAAACAGTCAATGAAAGACATGAAAATGATGTGCGCTGTGTGAGGCATGTGTTAAATGTAGTATTAAAACAACGTGCAACATACTTAAGGGAATGTGAGGCCAATAACTGGCTTTAGATGCATCTACAAATATATAAAACAAATATATTCTGTTGTTGTGGTGTGTGTACTACTGACTTGTGATGTAACTACTGACTTGTGATGTTAACTACTGACTTGTGTAATATAAATGTAAAGGGGTGGCTGTTTAGGAACAAAATGGACTAAACCTACCTAAACATAATGAACATTGAAATATAAACAGTATAAAACAGTATAAACAAAGAATAGAGCACGGAAACTGCATCCCTAATCAAACATGAGACAGAGATATAGACGCTCAGAAAAATAATAATGACTGAATATGTGCTTAATCCATCCATCCATCCATCCATTATCTTCTGCATTATCCTATATTAGGGTCGGGGGGGGGGGGGGGGGTTTCCCTATGCCCATCCAGGGTCCATCCAGGTCCAATCTATCGCTGGGCACACACTCACTCATACAGACACACACACATACACACTCTGGGGCAATTTGGAGAATTCAATTGACTTGATCCATGCTTTTGGACTGTGGGAGGATCCCTAGTGCTGAGAGGCAAATGTGGCACCCATGTGCCAACGTGACTCCCATGTGCTTAATCATTTTTAATTTAATTAATTTACGTTATTAGCAAATTTGATTATTGTATCCAGCAATATTTATGTTAGCCATGACAAAAAAAGAACACAGGAAGTTTGTGATGTCATGACTTACATCAAAAATATTGACCTGTCCATGGTGTGCGATGAACTCAACGAAGGGGTGAGATGAGTTTCACGATGGTGGAACATCAGCAGAACGGAGCCCTCAGGTTCAGGTTCAGGATGAGAACACTGATGTGGATGACAGTAACTGTACTGAGTCAAACTGGTAAGTGTTTACAGCTTTGTTTACTTTGATGCGTTATGGATAATTAAGGGAAAGCTGAATAAATCAAATCTAAATGCACACAGATTTAAACACAAGTTCAGTACAACATTTAAAATGTTCCCAAAAGCTATTTTTTCATATTTGTAAATATGACTTAATGTTGGTATTACTTTTTTTAATAGACGTGAACCTTTTTGTTCTAACCAGTATTTACAGATTCTATAGAAATAAGTGGTGTTTATCAGCAGGACACATTCGTCACTGCGACTGTGGGAGATAACTCTATGTTGCTTCTTACATAAAAGAGTGTGGAATTCTGCCATTGTTTGGTATCATAAGATAACTGGATGCGACCTTAATTCATTCATCACAACAAATTCTGAAACTTTTGGTAATAATATCAGCTCAAAATTCCGTATCCAAAGAACAAAAAACAGTTGTCACCTGAATATTTACAAAGTGGAGCCATTGGATGAGGCTATGGATTACTGTGGCAACAAGTTCTTTTTTTTCTTTGAATCTATCGCTGGGCACACACTCACTCACACACACTCTATATGGGGCAAATTTGGAGAATTCAACTGACCTGTATCGATGTTTTTGGACTGTGGGAGGAAACCGGAGAACCCGGAGGAAACCCACGTGGACACGGGGAGAACATGGAAACTCCATCCAAATTGGGATTCGAACCGGGATTCCCTAGTGCTGAGAGGCGGTCGTGTTAACCACTAAGCCACCGTGCCACCGGAATATAAAATATAATATATAAAATATAGCAGCAATGTATACTGTAGGTATGGAATTAATGGCTTACAAAATTAAATGTGAAATTTTAGCTGCATTTATAAGTAAAAATATGTAAACATAGAGAAATCATAGAGGCTTCTATTTGTTTAATAATCTTATGTGAAATGTAATTGCTTTGTAAAAAGATAAATGGAAAGTTAACTTAATGATTGTTACATTAAAGGTCTGTGAACTATACTGCAATAAGTTTTAACCAGAGAAGAAACAAACAACAAAAACTTAATAAAGAACAGCCTGGATGGCACGGTGGATTGGTGGTTATCATGTTCGCCTCTCAGTGCTAAGGATTCAGTGCTAAGTGGAGTTTCCATGTTCTCCCATGTCCACGTGGGTTTCCTCTGAGTTCTCGATTTCCTCCCACAGTCCAAAAACATGGGTCAAGTCAGTTGAATTCTCCAAATTGACCCATATACAGTGTCTGTGTGAGTGAGTGTGTGCCCAGCTATGGATTGGCCCCCTGTCCTGGGTGTATCTGCCGAGTGCCTGAAATGTTCTCCACTGTATGTGCATGTCCATAATGGATGTATGGATGAAGTACAGCCCGAAAATACTATATATACTGAAGTGAATTTCATGTCTACTTAAAGCTTATCTTTTTAATTATTTTTTTCCTGTAGTATTAGTTTCTGATTGATGTTAATTGTTTAACTTATTTTCATATCTGTGCTGTGAGAAGCATTGTCATGCACACTAAAAATAAAGAACTTAAATGAGGGTTTATGCAAAATTAAAGAGGTTAACCAATGGAGGTTGTGGTTTCTGATTGCAAAATACCGTGTGATTCTTCAGCGCAGATGCATCAAGATCATCAAGATAACTCTGAAAGCTCTGATGTGGTCTGCAGCATAAATATAATCAACAGTTCAGGGGTTGTCTATATAACCACTAACTCTGGTTGCGGCTGAAAGCTTTAAAAGAGACACACAATCTGCTACTCCAGTTGTATTAAGCAACAATTTATTTTCTGTATTTCATTGACAAATGCATGAAATTTAGATAAATACCTTTGGTTCATGAGACATATGAGATTTTGCCATTTTGGATATCAATCTCTGGGCCAAATTCTGAATAATGGCAACCCATTCCCACATTGAGAATTAAGGTTTATCACAGTGTTTTATTATTTGCTCATCATATTATTGACATTTTCCCAGTAGCCTTGAAATTAAGGGTGGTTCCTGGCCATGGAGCCATTATTTCAATGTTTTCTTGAGTGCTATGTTACAGGGTTGACACATTTGCATTGTAAATGACAGTCAAAATATATTATATAGTTTTTATTCCTAATTTTATACCATATCAAAAAAGAAAAGAAAAAGCTTACAGTATATTGTAAACCTTCTGTGTTTTTATTGTTTTTTTTTAACTGTCCCTACATTCTTATATTGTTGTTAGACTTTTGGCCTCCATGCTGTGGTTGTGTAATAGCTGTATTCCTACAATTTGTGTACATGATGGATCATTTTGCAAATACAAAAAACAAGTTCTGTTTAAGATCTACAAAACATTAAGATAGCAGGGGTATTTATATCCTCAGTGGTTATGAAGGAGGATTTCAGAAGTCTGGTGATATTTAGGCCCGGATTTGTGATAAGATTTAAGTTTTTTTAGGTAAAAAAACAAAACAAAACAAAACAAACAAAACAACCTCCACATCACCTAAATATAAGATTTCCATGAGCACAATAACACCAACCACTCTCTCTCTACCAATCAGTGCTATTGCTGCACGAACCACATAATGGTGGTAAGACATCTTAAGCCGCTTCTTGGTGATTGTACAGAGTGTATAAACCTCCACAGGCTGTGGAAGAGTAAGTACACACACACACACACACATATTTTTACATGTTCTTCCATTTATTTCATTATTGCAAAACATAGGTGACGTGATAAAATTAATTGGTGGTTACTGGTAAACTTAAATTATCTATTAATTATTCAACAATAAAGTTTACGCCTAGTAAGTCTGAAAGGCTGTTAATTCTTAAAAAATTATTTTGCAGTAATTTACTGCAAAGAATGTGGCACTTAATGCAAAAGCAGTTTGTGAATGGGATAAATAGCATTAATAATTATTAATTCATAATATTGCAGATGGTACGATGTCTAAGCCTGACTGATTTCATGCAGGATGTATATTTTATTTATATATATGTATATATATTTTTTAAATAAAAATAAAATATATTTAATAAAACAAGTTTTTTTTACCACACCAAAATATGTTTTCTTAAGGGCCAATTTGTAGAAATAAAAAAATTATAATATTTAAAAAATATTTTTTTGAAATATATATTCAAGTGGCGTTATATATTTTTTCTAGACAAATTATTGTAATTTTCATTTTTCGTAATTTTTTCTTTGCAGACACTGAATATGTTTGGATATCATGGATCATTTTAAATCTTGGTGCATTCTTGGCAATTTGAAGTCTTAGTGGTTATAATGTTCATTTTGCATTCTTTTTGCTCTAATAAATTAAACAAAAGTATTCCACATTAAAGCATTTGATAAGGAACTACCTCCAGAGGTTTGGGGGCTGAGCTCAAAACAAAAGCAACACCCCACTGCTCATTTTAACCAGACGGCAGTTTATCAAAGCTTAAGAGTTGTCAAGACATTTAATGCATGATGGTGTTAATGTGGATTGCATTTCTTATTAATATTGGTGAGTGCTATTTTTATTTAAAATGTGTAATGTAAAGCTTTTTAATTAAAGTACAGTTTTTTAATTTAAATTGTAGTTGGTTAGTTTTATTTTTATTTCTAAATTGGTATGTATGACTACATAAATCACAAATTAATTGAAGAGCTTTGAAGTAAATGCATCCATTTCAGGTTTAAATTGCAATTATATATTGACATAAGTCTATTGTTTGTAGAATTAAATTCTAAATATATTTTGATTTCTCTCAGCAGGTTTTGCTCATTCCAATGTAATCAGTCAGCCAAATCCACTAATTACAGCTGCTGTTGGTGAGAATGTGACACTGCAGTGCTTTCTGGTGGGAGAGCAAAAGACTAATCTAGTTGTTTGGTATAAGCAAAAGGTTGGATTTGAGCCTCATTTAATGGTCATGGTCTTTTATGGGAAAATCACTTATGAACAGGAATTTAAAAATAAAAGTTTGTCCCTTGAGCTCACAGGAATTAGTTATAATTTAAATATTTTCAATGTGGAACCAGAAGATGAAGCTGTGTATTACTGTGGATCTGTAAACAAAATGTTTACAATATTATTTGGTAATGGAAAATTTTTATCAGTAAAAGGTGAGTTATATAACATACAAAAATATTTAGCTCAAAATGTATTTATTTGTAATTATACATATTACATTACATATACTGTACATACAATGTATGTTACATTACATATAATGTATTTTTATGAGTTTATATGAATTTGTGTTTTCGGGGTGGCACAGTGGCTTAGTGGTTAGCACGTTCGCCTCTCGGGATTCCCGGTTCGAATCCCAATCTGGGTAGAGTTTCCATGTACTTCCCGTGTCCGCGTTGGTTTCCTCCGGGTTCTCCAGTTTCCTCCCACAGTCCAAAAACATGAATCAAGTCAATTGGATTCTCCAAATTGCCCCATATAGAGTGTGTTTGTGTGAGGGTGCACAGTGATAGATTGGCGCCCTGTCTGCCCAGCGCCGAAATGTTCTCCCCCAGATGGGCATGGGGAACCCCGCTGCGACCCAAATTGAGGATAAAGCGGAAGGTAATGGATGGATAATTTGTGCATTCATGAAGTTTTTATTATAAGCACAAACTCTCTATGTTGTTATATTTAATTTCCTGTAGGGTGAAGGTTAATAACTTATTATACAATTATTTCTTATAATTTATTTTGTGTAGAATGTGTAGATATAATCATTTAAATATTTCTGATACAAGGCATTTACTTAACTGTTTTCTGCTGAACAGTTCAATCAGATGAAAATGTCTCAGTACTACAGAGAGACTCGTCAGGTTCAGTTTCTTTAGGAGAGTCTGTCACTCTGCAGTGTTCAGTGCTCTCTGATCGCAGAGCAACTGACCTCCATGTTATGTGGTTCAGAGCTGCTTCACCTGGATCCCATCCTCAGGTCATTTACACTCATAAGAAGGACAACCAACAATGTGAGACTCAACAAACTACACACTCACATCAGTACGACTTGTCTAAGAACATCCAAAGTCTTGTTAATAATGGAACGTACTACTGCGCTGTAGTCATGTGTGGAAAGATCATTTTTGGAAATGGAACAAATATACAAGTGGGTAAGAACATTTGATTTATTTTTATTTTACCATCATCAATTTGAATACAGATATCTACTTCGTTACTTTCTTTGTAACATGTAACTTTTACCTTAAAATTAAATCAATTAAAATTAACCCTACATTCATAATAAAACATTTGTCATATTTAGGCATACATCTATGTTCTTATGTTTCTTGACATAATTTATTAATCCATTCATTTGTTTCCTGTTAGAAACAGCAGATTCTTTAAATCTGGTAGTGATCGGGTTTGCAGTAGCTCTTGGAATTTGTGTGATTGTAATCGCTGTTCAAACGGCTTTATTAAGTAAAAGGAAAAGTTGTGAAGAATGTTCAGGTGAGTCTGTGTCTTTGGATCTGTAACTATTGTATGGAAGCCTGTTTCCACCACTAAGAGGAAAAAAAACAAAAAAGTAACATAGAATTCTGACTTTTCATCTCAGATTTCATCTCAGAATTCTGACTTTAGGGCGGCACGGTGGCTTAGTGGTTAGCACGTTCGCCTCTCAGCCCTAGGGATTCCCGGTTCGAATCCCCATCTGGGTGGAGTTTCCATGTTCTCCCCGTGTCTGCGTGGGTTTCCTCCGGGTTCTCCGGTTTCCTTCCACAGTCCAAAAACATGGATCAAGTCAATTGAATTCTCAAAATTGCCACATATGTGTCTGTGTGAGTGAGTGTGTGCCCAGCAATGAATTGGCGCTCTGTCCTGGGTCTATCTGCCCAGCGCCCGAGATGTTCTCCCCTGGATGGGCATGGGGAACCCCACCGCGACCCTAATAGAGGATAAAGCGGGAGATAATGAATGAATGAATTCTGACTTTATATCATATCGTGCACATGCATGTGACATGTAAAATGGTGAATAAAGTGATGTGATTACAGTGACTGTGAGGAGATCAATAAAGATAAAAAAATATATATAAGACACTCGGTAATGAAGACTTGTGTAATAAATTGAGATTGAAAAGCCCATGGTTTGGATAAGAAACTTCCTACGCTCCAGCCGCTTGCACTAGATGCATTAAACTGTGAGTGAGTGAGTGTCAGTGATGTGCTGGGCGGTTGTTCCACACGCTGCAGCACGTTGCGGTCCGATGCAGAGCAGTTACCATAATACGCTGAGATAAAGTCTCAACGATAATAGATCAAAGGCAAGGTCAAGGTTGTTTAACTTTTTAATTAGATTTCACAAAAAAAAAGTGAATTAAGGTATATACCATGAAATTATTTAAACACAATGATGTACAACCAAACTACAAGCAGCCTTTTGTATATATGAGCTGTGAGCCTGTCACACGCATGTGTAGTCCGATATGATATAAAGTCAGAATTCAGAGAAATAAAGTCAGAATTCTGAGATAAAAAGTCGGAATTCTTAGATAAAATGTCGGAATTCTTAGATAAAATGTCGGCATTCTGAGATAAAAAGTCAGAATTCTAAGTTAATTTTTTGTTTTGTTTTTTCCTCTTAGTGGCAGAAACGGGCTTCCATGCTATTGAAACCCATTTCCACTAACAATAAAAAAAAAAAAAATCCTGCAAAGAGTTTTTGTCATTAATAAATCATTTGGTATTTAATTTCGAGATACTACATCATTATCATCATCTACCTATTGTTATTTTAACATGACAATAAGATTATTTTTATATTTATATTAAGTATTATTCATTCATTCATTCATTCATTATCTTCCGCTTAATCCTATATTAGGGTCGCGGGGGGGGGTTCCCCATGTCCATCCAGGGGAGAACGTTTCGGGCGCTGGGCAGATACACCCAGGACAGGGCGCTGATCTATCGCTGGGCACACACTCACTCACACAGACACACACACTATATATGGGGCAATTTGGAGTACTCAATTGACTTGATCCATGTTTTTGGACTGTGGGAGGAAACCGGAGAACCCAGAGGAAACCCACGCAGACACGGGGAGACCATGGAAACTCCACACAGATGGGGATTCAAACCGAGAATCCCTAGCGCTGAGAGGCGAACGTGCTAACCACTAAGCCACCGTGCCGCCCATTCAGTATTCATATATTTTTATATTCTGATATTAAGATATACAGCTTGTTCCCAGTCATCAACACAGTAAAGTACAAGTCCAATGTGTGCAATTAAATCTTATTTTTTCAATAAATAATCTTTGAATTGTTTTGCATAAACATGCAGTTTTTGCATTGTATTTGTGAGTGTGGTTATGACTGAGCTGTATATAAAGGTTTTTTTTAATAATAATTTAAAAAACAGCATCTTAAAATAACAACTTTATCTTTATAACACTTTATCTTCCACAAGGGTTGTGGCGGGTGGTCCCCATGCCCATTCAGGGAAAGATTATTTATTGAAAGGATTAATTTAATGGCATACATTTGACTTGTACTTTACTGTGTTGATGACTGTGACCAAGCTATATATCTTATTGTCAGAATATAAAAATATATAAATGTGTGTCTGTGTGAGTAATTGTGCTCAGAGATAGACTGGCGCCTTGTCCTGAGTGTATCTGGCCAGTCTATCACTGGGCCCACTTACTCACACACAGACACACACACAAACATACTCTATACGGGGCAATTTGGAGTATTCAATTTAATTTTAATCCATGTTTTTGGACTGTGGGAGAAAATTGGAGAACCTGGAGGAAACCCATGTGGGCACGGGGAGAACATGAAAACTCCACTCAGATTGGGATTCGAACCTGGAATCCCTAGCACTGAGAGGCAAAAGTGCTAACCACTAAGCCACTGTGCTCCCCAAT